>RCAB01000032.1:0-278479 GCA_003640385.1 Setaria digitata
AGCTTTAGCTTTAAATCTCATTTCAAATCACTATAACGAGATTTCATATTCAGGCTGAAAGATAAGAAATATGAGAATTCTAAAGGCTTGCCAGAAAAGAAATGTGCTCTATTCTTCAGCAGTTTTTTTTCTCTTGTAGTTGAAAATCCTTAAACAATTCCCAGTTACTTGAGATTTAAAATGTTCGTAACAACATTCATCATATTAACAGCCATCAGGAGAGAATAACTATCAGATGAAAATAAGACGATAATTGCAACAGAGGTTGCCATCATTAACAATAATGATCAAGATTACTGCTGACAATGATTATCTTTAATAAAGTTCATAATAATGACTGTGTATATCAAAGCAGAACAGCTAGATATTTATGGAGCTAATTATGCTGTTAATTGGTAATAAATAATGTTAGGCTATCATAAACCCTACCTGATAATGATAATCTGCAATTAGTTCAGTCATTGGAAGTTTTATTTAGTCCACGTGAAAAGAGAACTTTTGGTCAACTTAGCAGTTTAAATGAAAAAAAAAAAAAAAAATGCTTTCAAACAGATTCCGTGAATTACGGAAAAAAAAAAAAAGAAGCATAATATTTACAGCAAAAGTCCGAAATACTGAAAAAAAAAAAAAAAAAAGTTTTTTTTTTTCGAGAAAGAAAGAGCGAAAGAATGCGAACTTCGATAGTTATAATTTGATGGATGAGCATGAGAAGCACTCAGCCCCATTAAATTTCAACTCGCATTTTCTGTTGTTGTTTCTTTTTAACAGAATTAAAGAAATTTTGTTGTACTTTTAAATTGTTTTGATAACAAATGAATTGATATGAGATACGTCGGCACAAAGAAAAATTTTTCGTAGAAAAGAGGTACGGCTTAACTCTTCCCTTATTCTTACAATTTTAAATTTTTATAAATTTAATAAATTCTTGTAGGAAATTATGGAAGATTGTTTGGAAGTGGAATGGAAAGAGAGATCTGTTCTCGAAATTGCAGAAATTATGATAAAACTGGCTGAAAGTGTAGTCTTTCTTCAAATTTCATAGAATTAAATTTTAATATTTAACTCTAAAATTTTTGCACTCAAACATTTGCAAGGAAGCTAACTTCTTCTCGTCTTGATGAGACCGGGATTTCTTGCAAAAGTTCCACTTTATAGGATGGAGCGAATATGCCATGTTGTGGTGCACAGTGGAAATATGCGATACCTGAAAGGAATTTGCTTTTGAGATTGTGAGTAACCTCGTAAAATGCCACAAAGAAACATGAAGGCATCCAGGAAAACAAAAGGAATTTTAGGCTAATTTTAATTAATTAGCATCAATTAATATATATTTCAAACGAAAACATTTCTATAAAGAAAACCGAATTAACTACTAATTCGATTGTTTCTTTTATAAAGATTCAAAAAGCAAAAAATTAGTTTTCTTTTTTAAAAATTTGCCTCAATTTATTATTAACCTCCTTTCCCAATCCACTACCTTTTTTCTTTCTAACCTCTTTAAAAAAAAATTTAGTCAACAGACCAAAAATTGTCAGTCATCTTTATTCGAACAATTAGAAGGAAAGGAGAGAATTAGAAATTTCTCGAATTAATTAATTCGAAACTGCTTAGTGATTCAGTTTAATTGAACCGAAGAACTACTTAATCCAAATCGAAATACTCGCAGCAAGATTTTGTAGAACTATCTAACAAAACTATGAAGCAAAGGGATCACTTCGCTAGAATAATATTCAATTTTGCGAGCTACTCATAAATTTTTAAATGCTGAAAGGAGCTCAAACCTTGATAGGTACCATCATGTCTCCCTTCGGGACGGTCTAGTTCTATACCGCAGAATATCCCTGTCTTACCCTGAACCGGACCAACGTACATTAATGTTCCGGCGCCGACTCGTCCAACGATCACTCTTTTACCCACATCCCATTTACCGATCAATTCACCATCGTTGGAAGCCTAGAAAAACTATTTGATTTGAAAAATAGGCTTTAAATCAGTCTTATAAGCAGCTGCCTCATAAACTGTCAGTTATTTCATTCATTTTCAGTAACCTCTGATGTTTCTCTTAAGTAAAAACATGATAAAATTCTTTTGTTAAAGACTTTTCTTTAATGCTATATGTTTTCAGCTGCTCATTTGGCTCTTCGTAAGATAAGAATTTTTGGGCAAAATTAAAATTTACAATTTCAGATTCATCTAGAAACATCTAGAACGAGTTCAGGTGGCTTATTAGGTGTTCGAGAAAATAAATTAATTTTAGCAAACGCATCATAAACAATATTCCTTCGCAAGGAATTCTTCCGGTAATTATGAATTACATTTCATTTTTTTTCCATTCTAATATTTCGTCACTTCAAAGTTTAGCACTTAAGGAACCTTTGAGCTATTAAACTCCTCGTGTTTAAGCTAAATCAATTAAAACTACAATTTGATTGAGTTTATTCAGCTGTTGAAAACATATGGATTCAATAAATTCGTCGCCGTTATCAGAGGAATCAATCGCACAGTTTAATACCACCTGGACAGACACACTAACACCTGTTTCATTTAAGTTTAGCGGAATTAGCATCAAGCAAATGCTAAGAAACATCTTGATTTCTGATAAAGAATTTTAACAGCGGTCTTAAATGAAATTTCCGGACTAAAATATCCTGTTATGAGTGTTTTATTAGCAGCAAAAAAAAGTAAGTTTATCTGATCCGGCATCCCAAATCTGTAAACAACCAGGAAATACGTAACGTGACCTCACTATTTCCCCTTCACATAATAAAGGTATATGATATCTTTCCATCCTTTTCCCCAACTTTTCCCCATCATTTTCCTTCCATACGATGGAAGCATTTAAGTAATTCGAATATGCCACTTGCGATTCCATTCATGTCTGATTCCAGATATAATCGATCTCGAATGTTGCATGGATCATTAGCTTGTCGATTAGTGAAATCAATCAATCAGTAAAGGCATGATCATAAATCTTTCTAATGATAGTGCTTTATTAATTTACCTGTATATAGATATAAGTAAATTTAACACCGTATTCAGTGATAGATAAAATACTTATCATTGGAAAGGTTTACGGAACAATACTGTTAGCAAAATATGCCTTGGCTGCATGCTATTTTAGTAAATGGATTGAACACAAAGTACTTACTACTCTTTCCATCTACTTCATTATATTTCGGATACTTCAGCTAACTTCTTTTAGCTTGATGTCAGTTTTTAAGTCTTTCTCAGTTTTATAACATCAAATGAAGCGTAAAAGGAAGTATAATACTGTCGACACTAGCCACATTATAATTAATTAATATAGCATAATTGTAATCGCTAAAAATAAATAATCAAGCTCTAAGCAAAATCTCATGATTATTTTACACATGGCAATTAAATACAGGAAATTGTGGAAGTACAACAATTCTAGGAAAATTTTAATTACTCGCATATTTTGCGCAGCTTTAGCGGTAGCAACAGCATTTGCTTCAAGCTTAATTTCATCGAAACTACCAACACCTAATTCATTACTATCATCGCCTTTCAAATTTAGCTACGAAACCAACTGTTAAATAAAATTTGGATGAAAAATAACTAATAAGTAAAAGTTAAAAATTATTCGGGCTCTTTTAATTTTAAACATTGAAATACTATGGATAAACTTTCAGAGACTAGTCATCAATACACGTTACATCCTTTTGTTTAGCGATCATAATATAACTGGATGTAACATGAAACAACTACAAAATCATCAGCAGTACGTAATCCGGGAGAAATAGAAAGGAGTAACTTTGATAATTTATCAGATCAGTTAAGAAAAGAGTAATTACCTTATCACTGGTAGATTTATGCATTGCTGCAAACTATCAATTTTTGACCAGCGCGGAACACTGAAAAAAAAAAAAAGCATTTTATCCAGAAAATTACTTAGAAATTAAAAATTTTCTCGAATAACGCATAGGTGAAGAACTGCGAAAAAGGTGGTAAGACAGGAAAGACAATAAAAGCTTAAACTAAAAGACGCAAAGGGCCATGAATGGTAAAGCCTTGAATCGATAATAAAAACCTAGGCTAATGCAAAAACATCTTTTACTGTGTAAAAAGTCTCTCAAACTAACGATCGATGATCGGACTACACAAATAAATGGGAACAAACATGAGAAAGACAAGAAGGAATGTGAAATGTGATGGATTATTTGGCCACAAGACATTTTAGGACTCTCCGAAGATTTAAAAATAATTTTGATTATTTAGAAGCGGTAATAACACAGCACAGACAAATCGGCGGAGAGAGCTAAGCGGAAAATGGAAATCGATTCCCGAAGTACAACGTTATGTGTGGGATGTTTGTTGTTGTTTGGCCACTGCTCTATAGCCCAGGATATTTTGACGTTCTCAGTGATATTTTATTTAAAAATTATATTTGTGAGATTAATCGTGTAATAAATTTAAATGCAAACATAAACAATTGAGCAGAGAGAAAAATTAATCGAACTGAATTTTTCATTCCGAACTTATATTTTGGTTATGCCTTACAACTGTGAAATTTGAAATGACCTTGGAAGTTAGTATCAGTAAAGTTTTGCTGGTCTTCTTCCTTCAGTAAATCAAAAAAAAAAAAAAAAAAGATCCATTAATTTTTTCAGATTAATTTCTACCATGCAATTAAAAAAAAAAAAAGAGAAAAATCGAGGAAAAATTGATCAAGTGATGCTTTAGTAAAATTATTAACTTTTAAAGTTTAAACAAAGTGAAACTAAAAAATTAGGAAATTATTATCCTGGCAAAATTATTAGTCATTATGAGTGCGAATTAATTTAAAAACGATTAATTCGTATGAGTTGAAAAATAATCAAAAATTTATATTGACAGCAACTAGTTGGGAAAAGAAGAAGAAGGCTTTGTATTGTTGAGTAATGAGAAGTTGAAAATCATCAATATGACTAATGCATATGTTTGGAAAGGAACAAACAAACAAAGTAAAGCTTGTAGGAAAAACTGAAAACTTTTCAAGTGAAGAAATTTGTTGCGAATTTGGTTGTTTACCTGAGCAGTGAGAATTAAAAGACAAAAAATTCATTAAAAATCTAAACTATGTACAAAATAAGCTAATTAACTAAAAAAAAAAAAAAAAAAAAAAAAAGTCAATGGTTTCAATCAACAGTTGAAAATGTGAGAAATGTAAAAATTTGATGAAAACTGAAGCTGTTAATTTACATAAATTACTCTTCTAATTAATGCTATTTCAATAGGAATTATTGATCAAAATCAGAGAGTAAAATAATGATGAATGATAATAAAGGGATGAAATGTGCCAAGCCAAATAAGGCTTAAAGGAGAGGACATATAATGCAGCTGAGTAAAGAACACTTTCATTGGAAATGGAACAGACAGAAAAATAATTTAATGTAAAATTGGCAAAATGGATGACGGCGATGCATCAAGTAGATGTTCTTTTTTGGTTTATCCATCGTTCGAGTAGAAGGACGTAAAAGATACGCGAAAGTACGTGGACTATTCTTGTTTAGAAAATTTTTTTTTTTTTTTTTTCACTTCAAATTTCTTATCTTAGAAAAGTTTCAACAAATCGTAGCAGTAGTCATGCGTTAGTTTAACATAGAGATCTAGCGAAAAATGATATTTCAAAAAAAAAAACATTTTACATTCGTAAATGATGCATATTTCTTAAAACGTCTCGCAAAATTGTCACCAGTGGAAGAATGCAAGTCATTTCACGTGAATTTGAGCTTCTTCAATCAAAACTACAACTTTATTTCATTGCTGGATGAATGAAGAAGAAAATGTTAGCAATGTGAAGTGATGTTCGTAACACGTTGCAGATGCAACATGCATGCACGCAGACGATAGCCAGATTTTAGGATAGAAGCAACTAGAATGGACAATCTAGAAAAATCAAAATAAGAAGCTTAAGATTTCCACTCAAAAATTCTCGATTTGATGTTCATTTTCAGGAAGAAATAAGACAGTGTTCATTTATCTTCTCTTTTCTCGATCACTGACTCAAACCAAGATGCACTAATTAGGAAGATTCAGGATATGAGCTTCAATTTATTTGAATGACACAATTAGTTCAGGAAAAATTAAGAGTAAATTCTAATCTTAGAAGTTACATGAATAGATACAGAACGTTTACTACTGATTTGAAAGCTTTTTTTTTTTTTTTTTTTTTTTTCTTTTTCCTTGTGGAAAGCGGAATAAGAAGGAAGGAAGGCATAAGCGTTAGATGGTTCGACTAAATAAGAGCAGATAACAACTTTCCATCTTCCAGATAGAAGCATTCAAATATTTCCTCAAGAGAATTTGCAATTCAATGTTCGATAAATAAGCGATGAATGGCTTCCGAGAATATAATTGGTAAACTAATAAATAGACGAATATTGTTGTCGTGAGTTAGCTTAATTTCAATTTTTCATTTTCTTAGTAATTCTTTTTTTTTTTACCATTCACAATCTTGTAAAGATCATAACAATTTTACAAATCTATATATTCATCAATTAGCTTCTTGAGAGATGGACTAAATCTTTTAATTTGATATAATTTAAATTTTTGAAATTTTTTGTTTCAAAATATGGAATTTTCTGAAGTCCGAATTTCATATCACTTTTTTTTTTTTTTTTTTTTTCAACATTACATCTGACATACATGCATTCCATTCGAAAAATGCTATAACTGTCTTTTTTTTTTTTAAATACTTTTTTTTCTTTCAGTGAAAACGTATGAAAAATATTACAATTGAAGATAATTCTGCCATCACAGATGCTTGATATTGCAAAAAAAAAAAAAAAAAAAAAAAAAAAAAAAAAANAAAAAAAAAACAATCTCGAGAATGATAGATATCATGCATATACGTTAGCATTGCCGGAAAATTCCACCGATGAATGCCAATAAATAATCAACCGAATAAAGCATACAGTCAGTAAGAATAAAGAATCAGACAATTTGCTAATTTTCATAGATAAGATGAAGAATTTCATAATTATAAAAAGTTAAGTTAGGAAAGCCATTAATGTTCTCTGCTAGAATATTGAACACATATTTTATTTCATTTTAATAACAGACAACAATGATTATGGTTAAGCTAGAATGAAAATTATATTTAGTGAAGGGATTTTTGTTCAGAAAATAGTCATCTTCTTGAGGTATGACAAAGTAGGAGATATAGGATGTAATTAATATATGATTTTAGAAAAGCCTTATTTTAATCTTGAGAACCAGGATCTGCCACGATAAAGCAAAATACTTACTTCTCTTAAGTAATATGAAGGTTAAAAGAAGCAGTTAAAAGAAAAAAAAAAGAAAAGCATGCAATAAAAATTAGCTCCATTTCCTTTTTTTTTTTCCCCAAACGCTGAATGCTACGACGAATGATGTGCCCTCCTTGGCTCACAAGCCCAGCTTCAAAATATCGATTCCTTACTATAGAATCTTGATTCTATTCGAGAGCCTAGCGTACAGCAATTGTCCAATGTCCAATGCATCTGTTTGCATATTGTCGACAATCTTCTGCCTAATATTACTAACTGATTTCTTGTCGAATGACTAATCGAAAGAATTGTATTTAAAATTTGATTAAAACTATAATCTCCTAATTATTCAGATTAGGTCAATGAGTAGTAAAATTGTGCAACGAAATTGTTGGATTTAGAATCGTTTTAATTCTAATAGCGGGAATTATGGATCTTTTGTTTCGAACTCTTCCTGAATTCATCCGAGGCCTTGAGCATTGCAAGGATTGTAATCTGTAAATTGATGAATAATGATTTGTACAAAATAAGTTAGATAAGAAGGAAAACGATTCGATTAGATAGGCTCATCTAGTAGAGAAGCCAAGCCCGAAGTTTTCCCTAGTGTAGTAGAAGAAATGACTTGCCAAGCGAAAATCGATGTATTATTTTTAAGTATTGCCAGATTGTATAAATTGAAAGATCAATTCCTACTAACACATGGAAGGTGAACAAGTAAAATTAGCAGCATATTATTGATGAAAAAGTGTTATTATTTAATTAGCTAAACTCCAGTTCCATAGTGAGCTATATACTTAGGTGAATATCTTCAAGGGATGCTTTTTTTTTTTTTTTTTTCTTTTAAATATCATCGGACTTAAATGAAGAAATAGCGACGTATTACTACAAACAAAAGGAACTCGAAAAAATCCAACACCATATAGGTTTCTTAATTAACATTTGTATGTTGAACATCGCTGAAGAACTTCAGGGCAGCAAAGAGATATTCTCGATCTCGAGTCGATAGAGCATCTTCATTACAACTCCGCCAGTTTAGTGTTCCTGTTGTTGGTAGCATTTCAAACGCTCGAGATCTAAGGAAGTGAAATCATTGAAAAATGAAAGGCTTAAACTATATGTTGAATTTATATAAGTAAATGCCAGTATTAAACAATGCAAGAAACTAACGAATTACCAATGGATAACTAAGACAGATATTTTGTTACAAATTCAGCAAAAGTAAAATCCTACAAAAAGAAAATACAAACCCAAGGAAAACTGCCCAGATGTCGTGTTCTACCCATGCGTTATCAGTATCACGTGCGTCCGCTACTTGTACTCGTTTCACGTGGGCCACACCAGCGCTTGTTTCACCAACATTTAGCTGGCACTGACTGGAGAAGACCTGTAATATTTTACGGGAAAAAAAATGCTTATATATATTATAATACTTCTGAAGCAAAAAATATCTGTATAAAATAACTTTTAAATTCATTCGAAAGGAAAATGGAAGTTAGAAAAGTGAAAAAATCAAGTTTCGATTGGGCTTTTGGCTTTTGGTTTCGATTTGGCCTTCTTTTCTGGAAGCTCTAGAAAGAGCTGGAAATTATACAGATTTGACAATGAGTTAGAAGAAAAATCAGCTTGAGGATTTAGAAAAATTTGCGCAGATCCTAAATAGCTGTTAGTTTTGGTGAAATGACGTATTACACGAAGCCTAGTATGAAGTTAGATTTCGAAATTATTTTTCTAAAATTTTGGGAAGCTCTACTTTATAAAAATCAAAAAGACTTGAAATTTTCTATGATCTTGATGGAAACCCTCGAAATATGCATTTCATGCAGATAGATAAAGGTTCTACTAAGTTACTTTTACTTTATTTCATCCCGATTGGGTGCTTAGCCACAAACGGATAAAATTGCAGTAGACTTCCGAAAAAGTCTATTCAGGTTTTGAGATTATGAGAACATACAAAATGTCTCGGACAAATCTTTTTTCTTTTTATAGAACAGACATTTGCGCATTTACAATTGAGACTTGAAAATGAATTCAAGACGAACTACTTTGACAGCTTTTCAAAATTACTAAGCTTTTTATTTTCCGAAATGATTTTATTTTTCATTGTCTCCATTATATATAATTTTCAAACACTGTCTAGAAATTAATTCTCAAAACTTCATATAGTTCAAAATCTACAATTTTTTTTTCTGGCCAAAAATAAAGATTCTTTGCTTACATGAACATCATAATCGCTAAGTAAATTGCTTCGAAGAATCAACTGAAGCTCCTCATCGCAACGTCCATTATTAAATCGCCAACGAGTCGGAAATGCACTTCCTTCCAGTAACATCTGGAGTATATTTATCAGTTAGTGATCTTAGACTGAACAAGATGAAATCGAAAGTGAAATGTCCTGTAAATATACAACATGTAAAATGTATAAATGTGAAATAAAAGAAAAAAAGACTTCAGATTTTTTTAAAATTAAATACCATCAACTGATTGTTACTACTCGATCTTCGTATCAAAATATAGATGCCCAGCAAGTTAACACCAAACTTCAAATGATTTCCACGTCCGGCGATACCTTGTCGACCTCTTGGATTCATAGGTAAACCATACGCATCAGTTGTGAGTGGTAGTGAAGGTAAAAACAATTCTAGCATTTTGTTTTGCTGCCATCGTTTCCAATATTTTCGTAGCACAGCAAAATTCTGAAATTAAAATGTATGACCATCAAACTTCTCTCAAAGTTATTCTAATCTATGGACATAAGAAATGTTAACTGCACTGGCTCATTACACTTTTTTATATACTGTTAATTTAATTAACATAAGTCTGTTAATAACTACTTACTTCTGGAGTTGAGATATCAACATACTTCTGTTCAGCACTTGGGAAATCATCAACGGGTTTGCAGTAGAATGGTGGACAGTAATTGGATACTAATATTTGAAAAGGCCGATATTTTTCAGCAACTACTAATTTTTTAATATTTGTTGTCTGGTCGTAGGGTACCATTTTGGATGAACTATTCCAGGTATCGCTTGCATCTGTGAGCAAAAATGATTTTTCTGAAGACGAAAGGTACAGTTCAAGCTTGTAAAAGTTTGATTAAAGAGTGTAATGACAGAGTGATGTCATTATGAAGGAACTGGTGCTTCCTTTTAGTCATACTTTTAGAAGAGGTCGAAAAATACTGTGACACAGTCAATAATCGAATCTGTTCTCGCAACTGATAGTTTTCACTGCTACATTTCAGATCCACTCCTGTTGGTTTGTTCACAGATTGACTCCACAGAGTTATGGATTTCATCTAAATGCATCTGATTTTATCTAATTAGTCTTGACTGTCTGAAAGGTTGAAAATAATTTAGAGTTCGTATAGATGTATAGACTTATACAAACTCTATGTTAACTTTTTCAAACTTATGCATTTCAGTAAAAATGAAAATAAATACTGATGACATTTTGGAAACACAGTGCCGCTGTGCTCTGAAACGGTGAAATAACAATAAAGCTTACGCTAAAGTGGAAATCTCGAAATGTGTGTAGAGTGGAGGAGATACTTCCGCCTGTGTTAGCATTAACAAAACGGCTTGTACCAACAGATAATTTTGAAGTTTGTTGAGTGAGGAGAACATCAGGATGATCCAAGTTGACCATATTTGGCGTGTGGTACGAATTAGGGAAAAAACCGCATGACCGACAACATGTGGTACCGAGAAAGAAGACTGGAGTAAGCGGTGGCGGTAGCGGGGGACGGAACCTGATTTATACCGGCGTGTACATATAGAAAAAATCAAAATGACACACAAATGAGAGCATCTCTCTCCATTTCAGAAATATGCACTTAAGAGGCATAAGATGAAGCCACTTGTACAAATAAAGGTTGAATGGAAATTACGACAGAGAATATTAGAAATGGTAATGATCAAAATTGAAGCCGTAAAGTCTTAAGGTTCCAAAGATTGAATATAGTTCGATTTAACTGAGCATAACACAGTGCTGATGATTAATAAAGAAAGTGAAAGNTTGAAGCCGTAAAGTCTTAAGGTTCCAAAGATTGAATATCGTTCGATTTAACTGAGCATAACACAGTGCTGATGATTAATAAAGAAAGTGAAAGTGTACTGCGATTGGAACTAACCTCAAATCCTCAACCAGTGAGTAAAGCTGATACTTCCAAATCTCATCTGCTTCACTATCCACTTCTTTAGCTGTTTTGGAAAACAACGCGAAAAGAATTGGCCAGCAGATTAATTTCAGGACAATAAAATACTCGAATACAGCCATATAACTGACCCAATTCTGAGTTGGACAGTTAGAATCACTAAAACCACCAACAGCTACACAACGATTGCGATCACGAAAATTCCCGAGATACGTCTTCTTGCAATGTTCTGATTCTTGGAGCTCTGTGAGAAAATTTTCTACTTTCGAGAAAATCAAGAAGAAAATATTATATATATATATATATATATATAATATTTTCTTTTTCTATATATATATATATATATATATATATATAGATAGATAATTATTCATTTACATATTTAAAATATAAATTTGTGACACAATCTGGAGATAGCATAGAAGATTGGAATACTTACTTTTTAATTTTTAGTTTTCTGAATTATTCGGAATCTTTTCCATAACTATGGTAATTTTAGAACTAATTCGCCCGATGTAATCAACAAGCCTTTGAAGTAAAGCGCACAAAAGTTAAATTCCCTAATTCTTGACATAAATGAAATAGAAATAAGTTACCGTTATACTGAATTTCAAATATTGAAAGCCAAGCCCAAGAAAATGCGCGTGATATCAACAACCAAGTTAAAGCCTGGTCCGGAAACAGCAGTGAACGGACTGCTATTGCACTGCTGTAATTTTGAAATTGTTAAAAACAAAAGTGAATAAGGTTTTAGTAACTAAAATAACTAATGCTAATAACTACTGTTTGGGAAATGTAAAAAAAAATTCTCGCTTGTTTTCAGTACTTAAAATTTTGACATTATTTAATTAATGTTCTTATGTTGATGACAATCCATCTTCTGTAATCAGTAATAATTACCTGGTAAATTTGCTACCAACAGTACAAGTAATTACGAACCTTCCTATAACTAAAGAGATGAGTATCAAGAAGTTGGCAAAGTCCCTGACAATCATAAGTTTAACTCGTACAACAAATGGCCCAAATGTTTGTGATAACGGTACAAAGTAAAATAATGTTGAATAACACAAATAAAGCAATAGAAATGCAGATGAAACTCGAGTCGCATACGTTATATGGAATGGCTAAAGTAAAAAATTGAAAGAAATAAAAAATTGAAAGAAATTTTTGAATTAAATTACAAAAACTCTTCAGTTACAGCATTTACTTGCTTTCTAGACTTGATCCTGCCTTGAATTTACTTTCCACAAATGTTGGGTACTGAATTGCAAGCTATGAAAAAAATACCGTAATTTTCATCTCATCGCTATCACCTACCTCTAAGTCTGATTCATGAAAATAATTAAAAGCAAAAAAACAAAAGAGAAGGAAAAAAAAAACCAAACCATAGAACTGATAGAGACTGTCAATGAAAGAACTTTGAAGAGGAGTATAACTAGAAGATGTAAAGCGATCACAACAATATCGAAAAAACGCCAACGAAGCTGGAAATTTTTAGAATTTATTGCTTTTCAGTACCTTTGCAAACTAGTTAATCAGTCAGTTACGAATATTCTCGCTTATATATTATAGATAAATATTCAAGTATTTCGCAAGTTTTAAAGATCTGAACTAGTATGTCATCCTTACTAGCAGTAATTACATACCTGACGTAAGGGTGCTCTTCGAATGCGATTCGAAAATACCCAAACAGATTCAACGAGCGATAGAAATGTCCAGATCCACATCACTGTTTCTAGAATTAAGGATCCACAACCAGGTAGTGATATCTGGAATTGCCTTTTCTTGATAGGTTCCGAATGATTGGAAATAAGTAAATATATGATTAGCAATGAATGCATTTAAGATTTCTAATAATTCTGGAAGATACTACTATTTTCCGGAAAGTGTACGGTGGAGATTCTGATGAGATCGGGATTCAGTTCGAAAAATTACTTGAAATTATTCACTAACTGTATATGCAAACAACATGATGTGAACGAGTCGAAAAACGAGCGAAAGCCAATATTTAACGATCGGTGTAGAATAGAATGTCCCAACAGATATGGAGATTCGTTGTCGAACTCTTCTCTGTTCCACTGTTTTCGGTTTCACATTTGCCGGATCAACCCCTTTCAACATTACATCCTCAAGTAACTGTTGACCTCAAGAAATTTTGACTTTCTAAAATTTATGGCTTTTCTGCAGCCACAAAGCAAACTTTCATTCTCAAGCACCGTCATTTAAGAATGAAAGATAAATGTCACCTTCCATTAGAAGACAAGAACTTGTCGATGTTTCACCTGCAGATCGTTCATCACGGATAGTTGACGCTGTAAGCTCATCACGTAGTACACTTTTGCCAGAAACATAACTGAAAATGCAAACTTTGAACTAAAATGTTAAATTTTTTTTTTTTTTTGTTTTAAAATATCCCACTTGGCTCGTATTCAATTTAATACTACCTATAGGGGACATATTTTATTTTAGATTTTTCCTGGCCGTGGAATTGTAGAAATGCTGCTGTAGGGCTGGTTGAACCTCGATCACGAAAATGCCGTTCCGGTACGCGATGTCGTATCCACCATTGAATTGGAATTATCAGTACTGATGAAAGCAAAATCTTCAACCAGTGTGGTAAGATCACAATACCCATTGAACAGACGACCTATCAATTTTACAACCAGTAAGTATATAATTCCAATTAACTCAGTTTCTATATATATTGTGAAAATTAACTCAGTATCTTATTGGTGAAGTTTCCTATACGTATTTATTTATATGCACAGAAATATTAAATGAATTTAATTAAGTTCAATACATTGATAACGTTCTACTGATAATAAATACTGATATCATAACCGGCACTACTATTGGTGACTGATATCGCCGTTAATAAATTAATGCTGCTAATGATAGCGGATAATTGTGTCAGCAATATTACTATCGAATCTTATCGATAACCAAGACTGCTACCAGATAGCGCATAATGTTTATCACCTGCATTTTTCCGTACAAAAGTCGATAAATCCATTTCTGGCAACAGCGATGAGCCACGACTTGTCTATTATTAGTCTGAAAATTGATATAAAGAAGGAAATTCAAATTTAGAAGAGTAAGTGATAAGTTTCATATCACTCAAATGACATCTACCTGAAGTGCAAGTTCGGTTAGTGTCAAACCACCAAGCCATTCTAATGGAACACACAACAAACGGTAAGTTTCCTGAGGTGATTCAGTGTTAGCAGCATCCAGTACTTTAGTAGCATGAGTAGTGAACCATCGTGCTGCCATTCGTAAATCATTTTCGTACAGAAGATAATCATGAACCTGTAAGCAATTCTGATTTCGTTATCAGCAGTGATAAAATTGATAGCAATAAAATTTCTTAATTAAGACGTGATAGAACGTTGCATAGCTCCTAAGATTCAATCTAAGTTGTATTTATTAGACTAACCTCAGTAGCAAGTGAATTACATATCCGTGCAAGGATAACTGATAATGATATCGGTTCAAAAGAATATGCACACAGACATCTTGCAAGTTCAAGACGGTTCAGCAGTATCGACCATATTGCTAGTATTTGAAGTGAGTGATTTGGAACAGAGTTATACTGATGAAAATAAGAAATGGGCAGTAAATCCTTAATACCACCGGATAAATAAATCTAAAAAAGAGAGACTTGTATCAGTCCGGTTTGGTTCAATACACATTTGCAAGCATTCAGTAAGTCTTTAATTACCAGGAGATGTTCCAACTGTTCGATGAAGGCTGCATCAATTTCCGTCACTGATGAATTCTTTCCCAGACAATGACAAACAATGATGTTGTTAAAAAATGCCTAAAATTGAGAAATACAAATGTTTTATTCATAGAGCAGAATTAATCACATCCCAAATTTTTTAATTTCCATTCAAATTTTTGAAATTTGTGATCCGGATTTGAATTTCAGTTGTTCTAGAAAGACTTACTTGATCCGAAGCATATAGCATTAACTTTGTTAGCAATTGTAATGAGACTTTCAATGGAACACTTTGTTGCAATATAGTTGCCAAAACCATTAGACGGTTATCAGATAGCAGAGCCTCTTCGAAAAGATCAGTGATATTCTAAAGAATGTCCAAACTTCTATTCATTTTACTACATGAGTGATTTACTTTTAAAATCTCATTACCATATTATTATGAAGTGTGGTGAGATCGGTCGATAAAAGAATGGATGGAACATTTATCTTTACTGCAAGCTTTAACAAACGCCGAATATCATTTGTGTCAATAGCACTTTGCATGCATAATTTTAGCAAATATTCAGGTAAGGTATCCACCTGAAATGTGAACTACAAGGTGCAGGATTAGGAATGAATAGCTCTCATGTGCTCTCAGAAGAACAAAGTTTACCTGCTACAGTAACTCTCCTATCAAAATCACCTGTTCAATAATTATAAAAGCTAGCAGTGGTACTTCACCGCAACCAGCAGCCAGTGAGGCAATAATATTTTCCTTGGCTTCTTCAATTAATTCATTCCCGTGCAGCAAACTATTTGGGGCCAAACTACGCAACTCCGAATCGAGCCATTCCAGCCAACTTTCGAAATGAAATGCCGAACTACGATACAGTAACCAGGAACTGTTTAATATGGCACAGAGCTCACTGCTGTCCTGAAATTCTTTCGAAGTCTAGGAGGCTAAACAGGAACCAAAAATCATTCTTTGCAGAAATCATTACTTTGATTCAATCGATTTATTTAGATAATGCGCCAGGTAATCCTAAAACACTTATTTCATACTAACAATCTTCGGCTAAAGTTAAACTACCTGTAAAACGGCCACCGGTATCGCGCACTGCAAATGTGCCCGAAGTTCGGCAAGTGAAGACAGTTCACTTCCGCAGAATAATGCTACCGACACCGGTAACTTCTCATGCTCACCAGGAGGCAACAGTACTGTTTGTGATGGGGCCCGGCAGGTGCTACTGCTTTGTGGTACGCCAATTAACAGTGCTGAAATGTCTTAAACAAATTACCTCTGTCAGATCAAGTAAAGTCTTTTTCTCTATGGCCAAGCATGACCTGTTACCTCTCAGAATCAGAATTTTACCGGGTGGTGGCGTGGAGAGCTTCAAAGTGATAAGAGTCCTGAACAGTGCCAATTTTTTGCTCGGTAATTGCTGGCCCCAAAGTAGCAGCATCGCCTTGCATTGACTGTCAACCATTAGTGTTCGGTACGCCGGTTCTTCGTTCACCACACAACCATTATCATTCACTTCTAGCAGTAATGTTTCCACACCTGTTGAATTCTGAATCCATCTTCAGAAATCGTTCACAACAACCAAATTATAGCCAATTCTTCAATTGTACCAAACTCAACTTTGGCTTCTATACCAAATTAATGAATCTTTTTTTTTTTTTTTTTTCAAACATCTACAAAAGAATTATCTTCCCGTGATGAAACTCTGCACTTATTCACCGAAGATTCTTTGACGAGCACGATGTTAGTCGCAGCACGAGCTAGCGGATCACGGGCTTCACCGGATGTTATCAGCCATGAATTACAATTCAATACAATTTGTGATAAGGCCTTTTCGATTTGTTTCTGTTTCTGTAATACTTTTTTGTTGTATTATAAATAACTGATCAATTATTACTATGCTACATTAATCATAAAGTGAAACTGAAATTCAAATTGCAGCACATTTTTGTAACGGTCGTGATAAAAAAGATTTTTTTTTTTTTTCAAATGCGAGGTAATATTGCATTGCACAGGTGTTAAACGCAATACTTCAAATATATGAAGTGAATTAATTACCTGTAAACCGATGATATTTTCACCAGAAATCAACGAAATGATAATATCAGGGATACCCTCATCGATATGATAGGAATATGCAGCTAGCTGATTGTAAATGTGCTTCACAACTTTAGGAATTGCTTTCTGAGACTTGATTAATAATGCTGGATAAACTTGCTCTACAAAGCCATCATCGCAGACTGATTCCACGTATATTTTCACGTTAGTAACATGCAATTCTTCGTCATGTGTATTCTCTTCTCCATTTTCCATTGACAACTGAAAGTGCCATTTGCAAGAAAAGCAAAAAATTTTCAAAAATGAATTTACAGTCGATGATGCTAATTTATCATTCCTAACTGATCAATGTATAGTCGGGTCAAGTTGATACCAGAAGTTCTATGAGAAGTTCTCTTTACAACTTCTTTATCGCGTTACAGGGACTGGGATTCTAAGTTGAAAAATTGGTGCTAGATTAGTGTAGTATATATAACTGTAATGTGATCTTGGGGGCAGAAATACGAAAAGAGAGAAATGTGTCAGTCCAAGAGTTAAGAACTGAAGTATTTACAAAAATAGAAATTTTTTCAAGGACTTTCTTTATAAGAGGCTATTTGGCTAAATAATCTACGCAGTGATAAGCACTGATAGCAGCTGAAGTAGCTACACATCATCTGCTCGATAATGTCATGATATCAATCAACTATCTTACAGTGTCCGATGAAGTTCCAGTAGAAAGAGCAGAAAGATACGACGGTGAAAGGTCACGGCCAACGGGAACAGACTTGGAGCAAAAAGATAGGAAAGACGGAAGGAGTACAGGTAGGGAAAGGTAAATTTGATGCTTTCGATAGAAGGAAAAGAGGAGGGAAAAGGAAATGGGATAGGAGACGGTGTTCATTAATTGCACTCATTAATCAAAAAACTTTTAAGGAAGTGGCGAATAAGCAGCATGATACCGTTTTACAACCGGTCCATCAAACGACGGAAGTGAAAAAGGACCGAACACAAACAAACGCAGGATCAACTCGACATCATCATCACCGTTCCTCTCAACCATCGCAAACACTTTTGTAGAACTTAATTACGATTAGAATTTAAATTCTATAAAGGTGATGTCCATGTAGAGAAAAGAAAAACATTTATTTTGTTCTCCCCCCCACCAACTGGAGGAAAGATTGTTCTGAAGACGAAATGAAGACAAATAGGAACATGAGAAGATAGAGGACTGATTGTTCGGTTGCTCTGTAAAGAAGTGGTCAATTACGAGAGATAATAATTAATTAGTGAATTTATTGTAGAGCTTATAAGTTGACGAATTACTCTAAGTGACTTCATAAATTGTTGGCTCATTTTTTTGCTTCTCAAACATTCTTTCTTATTAAATTTTATATGAATACGATTAAAATTAATCGAACAAGAAAGGCTATAGCAAAGGTCATATTCAAACAAGCAAAAAAAGGTCACTCAGCATTTGTCTTCCAAAGTGCCGCGCAATCTCGCAAAAACACTTATGCTTGTTAATTCCAATTGTTCCACAACTTTTACTGCTTCTTTTTTAATCCAATTCAAATGAATATATGGAATTTGAAATTATAGATGTCCATGTAGATATGCTGCCATAAATGACTGATAATGGAAAAGTCCGGAGACAATAGAGTGAATGCAAGACTTTTACGAGAATATCGGAATAGTGTGTCTTTAATTTGTATATCTCTATTCGAGCTGTTTACCAGTACTTGTTGTTAATCTTCTTGCTTTTATTTCTTCATTCAAATGAAAACATGGAAATCAAGTGGTAAATTGATCAATAACTGTGCTATAATCAAATTTTAGAATCGCAGCTAGTCAGTATAGTTTCAGATTTAAATATCAACACATAACTTAATATCTGAAAGACGATAAATAACTGCAAATTACAAAAGCATCTCATAAACATTCATCTTAACCCAAAATTTTCCACTAATTAGCGTCCAGCATTGATCAAACTGATTACATTTCATATATTTGCAATTGTGAAATAATGCATCTATTTCATGTACAAAAACCTTGTGGTGCATAGCATGGTTTATTACCTGGTACAGCAAATAATTTGGGTTTTGATGACATGCAAACGCAAACTCGTAAGGCATCTATAGAAGCAGTCAGTGAAGGTGACGAGCTCAGGGGCAATGTTTTTAGGCTATTTCCAAAGTAAAGTTTCTTAGTGGAAAACAGTACTATACCATCAGCCTGAAAAACTGAAATAATCAGAAAGAACGCTTTATTTTAAACAGAGTTATATGGCTAAGTCAAATTTTTCTAATTTCTTTCTGCATCAATGTATTTGGTGAAAGAAGACACTAGTGAAAGGAAGTGCTTGTTCAAAACAATCTTCTTTTTTAAAGTAGTATTGGATTTGAAAGCATGATTCTCTGGAAAGAAAAGAATAATTGGTCAAGTTTATTTATTTCAACTTCCAGCAGTAAGGCAAAAAAAAAAAAAAATCATCCATACCGTTGTCTGCAATGAGATACCAGTTCTGGCGGTTAAATTCATTCGTTTCGCTTCTAAATACACTCCTTCATTACCTCGTAATCCTAGATTAACTACATCCACGTATAAATTATCATTAATTGGTGAACGAATCTAAAAATCCTCAAAATATTAATTATCATTTGACTTGATCCAGACATATGTTGACGCATTGGACCATATTTAATAAATATTTCGGAATGGACTGAAATCTAAAATTTCAGAAAAAGTTCGGAAGAAGTCAAGGGACCCAGCCTAGATTTAAATTTAAGCAATAACTAAAAGTCATTTCCCTTTTAACTATCAATTAGATAACTAAAGTCGTAAAAATACTAAATTTTCATATTTCCAGACAATTTATCACATAAATCAATTTTTCAAAACTTTTTAGGCCTGACACTTTTTTTTCATCAAATCCTAGCTTTCCGGGAATAACATATTATTTAGATTGAGCGACAAATTTCAGTGATCTCCAGTTCAAGGTAAAAATTGTATGCTGAATTTCAGGAATTTCATTAATTTATAAGAATAAATGAATTCTAAGGTTTCAAAAATTTCTAGCAAGACCTTGTCAGTAATAATTTGAGCGGTAGATATTTTCTTGATTCTTTTGTCCACACGAAACATTGGGTGCTGAGCGCTGAAGTAAGGCCGAAATGCATTTTTTATCTGTAAATCGTACACTTTTAAATCGCACACATTCAACTTACTTGACTGCTTATTTTTATGGTAGTTTAATAGTGAAATGCAAATTAATTAGCCAAAACTTTGAATTCTTTAGTTAGATTAGTTTAGCCAGTATGGTAGCAAGACTTTGTTGGAACTTAACTCTAAATTTTTTAAATTTCTTATAAGCCTAAAACAAATCATGAATGATTGTAGTGACGAACGATAAACTGTTTGTTGTTCTCAAAGCGACAAGTGCCATCTTGTAGAACCAGACGACTCTGAGTTGATTTGCTGCCTATTATTACCTAAAAGAAATTGACGGCACTTTGATTTTCCTCAGTCACTTAATTTCATTGGTTCATACAATAGACAAGGCCAAAAAAAAAGGCCAAAAGGCTAAAAGTACTCTCTTGAAATCAAAGCTCAAGCGTTTTCAAGCAGATCTGTCTTATTACTTACAGCGTAACAACTAAAGAAAGATTGTGAAGCGTTTTTAAAAATTCGATTAAAATTAAGAAATTGTAGTGGCACAGAATCATTATCATAACTGGAATTAAATGAAGGTGGTCTAAAAGGACTAATTCCAAATTAGCAATAAAATTACATTCAGTAAGTATTATAATATGTTTACTTAGCTGCTTATCAGATGTTTTAAGGTAGCCATCTAACAATTATCACAAAATGTCTAGAACAATATTTTCTTTTTTCAATTTTTAAAATCCTGAAAGTGTTCTCAAGTGAAATATCTTACCCTAGAACCTACAATCGCCAAATCCTTTCCTACACTTCCATAAACCGTACCACTTTTCGCGACCACTTTACCCAGGTGAACATCATCAGCTGAAAACTGCAGAACCGTCTCCTCTTTACCAGTTTTCGGATGGTGTCGGCTGTGAAATTGTAGATGCTTCATACCTCTGGTTGACATATCCAACACATGAATAATGAAGATATTCAACTGAAAGTAGTCGAAAATGAAACGGATAAATGACCTAATATCACTATAGACAAAGAAACATTTAAAAAGGAGATGAAGCATTCTCAGGAATTGCCTTTATCGCAACCGTGAGATACCAGAGGTTTGTTTTCTCATACTAAAAGTAGTGTGAAATTTCAACATCACTCATCTGGGACATAGCAAATCCTTTTGCAGTCGAACAAAAAGCACTCAAAATAGAATAAACAGAATAGTAGCAAAGTTAGAAAAGCTTACGAGCAATCCGACCACTGTAATAAGTGTCAGCACCGCTAAACATATCAACAGAATCCATAGTCGTTTCTCGCGTAATCCAGTCACGTGCAACTTATATTCAATGTTATCTGGAATAACCGATGGTGGTAGTGCTTCCTTGTAATCCAGAAAACGTGAACGTCTTCGATCAACATCATCAACAGTACCACGGAGATACGTCGGTCCACCAACTGGCATTACACATTCAGAGTTGGCACGAATGAAGGAAGTATGACATACACCACCTCACCCACTTCGGACTAGCTACAGCTGTTCCACATAACTTCACGAGCTAATCTAACAATGCATAATGCATCTCTTCTACACTTTACATCGCTTCTACACCATGTTTCCATTATTGCTTCTACCACAGCTCTTCCTCTCAGTGGCATTCTCCTGCACAGCTGAATTAAGGTTATTGGCTTTTGCTTACTAATTAAAATACTAATCAGCAAAGTTTATTAAGCTCCATTAAAATAGTTCGCTACTCCCAACACTATACACCCAATACTGCAATACCTTTTAGCTAGAAATAGTTCCATTTTTGAGAACCTTACCAACTCTTAGCAGTCATTTCGATGCTGTTTTTTTTTTAATAAGCCGATAAAGCTTCTCACATGACCTGCTGCTTTGCAATACAACTATCAACGTTCATTTCCTTAACAATTTTATCACAATACAACAATGACGGATAAAAATGAAAATACGATCCATTAGGAGCCTTTTATCATCTTTGAGCTCCAAACCAAACTTCAAACCTAGAGGTACAAAATACTAGGGTTCGAAGTCCATTCACAGAAATAAAAAATGAAACAATACGAGGCTCGCAATAAAGAATTAATTAGAGGCGAGAAATAAAAACCTATCTTATTGTGTGAATTTCTCCAGCTCTGAAATTCGTTCTTGCTAGCCCGGAAGATTCAGAATTAAATTTATTATTCGTCAAAATACATTGTAAGTGAGATAACATTATTTCAATGAGCTCTTTAAACACATGAAAAACTACCTTTGTTAACAAAACAAAATATGGTGAAACCGGAAATTGTAATCTACTAAATTGTAATCTACTAAGAAAATTTACTCGAAAAATTCAGAAAGCTACTTATCCAAATAAGGAATCTAATAAAACATTTAAAAGTCGAATAAACAAAAGTATTGTAATTCTAGACCCATAATGGGAAGTGCTTATAATTCAGAAAAAAAGCAGAGAGGAATTAGGTGATAATTTTAGGCATAAAAAAATCAAATAAAACTGAGTAAAAAATCCCTATTAGATGTTAAATTACCGTATAACTGGGAAACAAAGGGAGGCATCAAAAAATCCTGCGAAATCTCATTTTTCTTTTTTTGAAGAAAGAAAAAAGGAAAAAGCAAAGATATTTTACAACGAAAATTCTAGCTTGCTTAACTTTACATGCCCACCATGATATGATACTGTTGGTGTAGGGGATCAAAAGAAAGTGGGGTCGAAGTGTGCTTCAAGCAATATCTAATAGAAATTTTAAGGAAATTCAAGAAAGAGGCAAAAATAATACTTAACATTACCAAAAGATTAACATGTTAATCTTCTATGATAACAAACTTGATTGAACTGTCCCACGTTAAAAGCGTCTCTGAAAAAAGACTTATAATTTTTCACAATATGAATTCGAAACTGATACTTATAATTATTTATAAACACTTAGGTAAAACCATTTTTTTCCCAAAACTAAAAATATTCAGCTAGTTAGAGCATTAGGTCTTTAGGGAACAGTCAAACTAACACCTCATATTAAACTTCTCTTTTCCGTTCTCGCAAAAAAAGAAAACTAAGCAGTTCAAATGACCCTAAGTCAATTTCGGAATTCCGAACCTTAACAAAAACTAAGATTTTACCTTGTAATCTCTAAGGCAAGATAAACAAATACGTGGACGATCTGTGTGGTCAAATGGACATTCCTTTTTGACACATAACTTATCGTAACGACAGTAACCATGAAAATAGTAGCACTTTTCGCCTGGACAGTTCGGGAAATTCCTAGAAAATAAAAACTGGACTTCCTAGAAAATGAAAACTGGATTTCCTCAATTCATGTAAACCATTCGGGGAAAAAAAAAAAAAAGAAAACACCAATTCACCAAAAACTAATCACACTGGACAAATACTTACTTGCACTTCACTGGCGGTCCATGGGGACAGCGGCCTCGGCCGCGCTGTGCAACTCCGGCTGACCGACCCCGTTGACGATCAGCAAGGTAGATTTTTTCCTTCAGACATTCCTAAATGTAAAAACGGTTCAAAACACTGGTGTAATGAAAAACTATAAAGATATATATATATATATATATACAGAAATAAGAGCGTGGAATTCACGTCTCACTCTTAGAAGAAATATACTCACATCATTCAATGACGTATTCTAATAACATAATAATCGTTTTAAACGGCTATCTTTATAAGTTAGAAGCTAAAACAAAAAATAAGACATAACAGCACATGGGAGACACACCTTATAAATATGATCACGAAATTCTTCCCAATTTGAGTCTTTTGCGCTGCTAATTTTTCCACCAAAATCGTCTTTGCAAAAATCACATAGCAAACGGTAGTCTGAATGACGCCGTTTCATATGTTCACAAAGTTTCTGTACGCTTGATGCCTGCTTCTCGCAGTGTGGGCATGGGAAGCAAGCACCATGAGCACGAATTTCGTGCTCACAGAGCTCTCGGATGGTCTCGAAATCACGATCGCATTTGCGGCAAGGGTACTCATAAACTGGACGTGCTGGGCTGAAAATTCATGGTAACAAGTGAAGTTTACTAATTTATTTCCTGGATCTAATTAGAATGTTAGGACAACGATTTCTAAATCTTTTCAAAAACAGCATGCATTTTTTTTGCAAATCAGTATCTTCAGTTTTTACTCGGAACTAGAACCACTAAAACGGAAAAACCCTTTCACAATTAAAAACAGAAACTGTCCACATTCATCACTTAAAAGCAATTGTAGTCTGTAAATGTTTGCAAAAGTTATCTTTAAAATCCCTATACTNCGAAAAACCCTTTCACAATTAAAAACAGAAACTGTCCACATTCATCACTTAGAAGCAATTGTAGTCTGTAAATGTTTGCAAAAGTTATCTTTAAAATCCCTATACTTAGACCACCTTCAAATTTGCTATTTGGAGATTCACAACTACGATTTTTGGCACCTCTTCTCCCTCCCTCCTCTGTTTTTTCTCCTCAAAACTTGAGGAAACATTAAACTGCGCTAAATCTAACTAAATTTAAAGAATCTAAAATCTAAAAAATCTAAAAAACGGTGACGTATTCGGATGGACGAACTTGTGTGGTCTATTATATGACTTTTTTACAACTAAATTAGTTTAGTTAAATTTGGAATCTACGATAACCAAAGGATTAAAAGGTGATCGCTTCTGAAGTTACTATCTACGCACATAATATTGGACATATTAGCATCGTAACTCTAGACTACAACATAATTTCACCTGCGAATAATTTCAATCATAATGAGAATGGTAATAACAATAATGATAGCACCAGTGCCTTTGTTTGTATAGCCGCTGCCATCACCATAAGACCGCTGGGATGGGTATGCCGAATAATAATAATAATAATAATAAATAGTGAGCTGGACTAACCGGATACAACTAACACCGTCAACACAACACTGCATTGAAAATTTTAAAGTTAAAATACTATGCAAATGAAAATCAATAGCTAAGAAAATAAGATCAACTGAGAAACTGATTACAGATCATACACTGTACATAAAATTAACTATACTGTAAAGATTTCAAAAAAGAAATAAAACCGTTAAATACAAGTTATTTCGTACAATAAGTCGAAATATTCTTATAATATCTTTTAATGGTGACTTAAATTCTCTTACATTCTACACTAGCCATCAGATAACTACTAGAATTTTCCTCATAACAACGTCTTACTAAACTAATCTTCAAGATCAAATAACCAAAAAGCTAAGAACTGAATACTTTCATTCATATTTAAGTCCATAAAAGGTAAGGTCTACCTCATAGCTTTGAAAGAACCATAAGTGTCTCGACTTGAAGAAGATGAACTACGCGTGGGACGGCGTCTTGGACTACGACTGCGCGATGCCTTGCGACGGCGCATCGGACTACGACTGCGACTGTATGAGCGCGAACTACGGCGCACCTTTTTCTTTGATGACTTACGACGAGAACGGGAACGTGAGCGTGAACTGGCGCGTCGTGGCGATCGAGAACGTGAATGAGATTTGGTTTGCGATCTCGATCGACTTCGTGAATGCGACTTTGTGGAAGCTGAGCGTGTGCTTGAACTTGAGGAACGTCGACGTCGTCGACGTCGACGCCTTGATGAAGTGGAACGTGATTTTGAACGTGATACACGCTTTTTCACACTGACTCTAAAAAAAGAGAAAAATAGTGATTAAGGTACTGACTGCGAAATTGTGAAATCTCATAAACATCGCAAAACCAACCTCCTTCTGTTACTATTGCCCCCATGTTTATCTGAAGAAGCATGCATCTTCCTTTGTGAGCTATTTCTGTAATCTCACCCATTGGTGCTTTTGCTAGAATCACTATGCCACAAAAAATCTTGGCGAATTTAAACGAAACCCATCCCAACCAAATCAAAACTTCATACTTGTTTTTTCTTTTTTGCTAAAACAAGAAAAAAGGGAAACTAACTCTATGCCAGAAGCACCTTCTTTTCCGATAGAATCATCTGACTTTTCTGATTTGTCACTTTCAGCCGTATCTTCCCCTTTGTTGCCTTTGTTATCGGCATATGACAGTTTCGTTTCACCGTTATTAACTTTACTGTTATCATCTAGATATTCTGACTTTTCATCACCATTCATTTGACGATACTGCTCACTGTCCATAGCTCCTATTGGATTCTCCACTTCCATCATCTGCACAAAAATTCAAATAGAATCCCAGGAATATACTTGAACTTATTGTTATACTAGGTCCACATCAATACTCACTACCATAAAAATCAGACCACAACGATGAGATGAAAGTTAACCAGAGTACCCTCTGGAATATTGTGATTTTAATGAAATTTTATCAAATAAGCTGAAGAATCCGATAATTTAGAACGGAAGATGAAAGCCAACCAACCCTTCAACGACCGCACAACCAGTAATTAATAACAGCAGGCAGGGAATGCTTAATTAAGTAGAGCAAATTATGCAAAAAATAAAGGCAATATTCAAGAAAATATAAGTTGCATAACTTTACCAATGAATTTGCAAAAACCTATACATACTCTATTTCGGAATTTTTTCATGTGTTTGACATGAGTACAAAGATTCCACAACTAATTTTTTTTTTAAACGAAATTCATCACCACTGACATGACTCTGCACTTTCTCTCAATAACTACTATAAACTCGACCATTTCTTACATAAGAAAGTCGGTAAATCTTATTTCTTAAAAAAAAGAGGCTAGAACCGTTTCTGCTCAGCAAAAAAAAGTTAATACAACCTTAAAAAAGCATACCTTCCTAGAAAATCTGCTAAAAGTAATCTCGCTGGACCACTCGAGCTTATAATCCAGCCTGTGCTCGTTTCAAAATCATAACATTTTAAAATCAGAGTAAAGAATGATGATGACTCAATATCTTGTGGACATATGACAGGAATACGTACAGCAAACAAAGTGAGAATGTTGGTCTCGTCGTCTCCATGGTAATCATCATCTGATTAAAATCTCTACATTTATTTAATAGAATGTATGTATGTATCCGACTAATAGCACTTAACAAATGACACCAACCATATTTTCTATATTTTCTACCAAAATCTCATTATCCCAACTTCAGTAACGTACTTTTTTGCACTGACAACTGACGGATCACTCAATACGCTGCAGAGAAAAGTCCAGCTCTAAGGCATAACTTCAGACACAACAGCGACCTCAACAAGCAATCAAAGTTAATATTAATTCATATTTTTGAATTTCAATATTGCTAAGGATAAATGTGATAAATATAGCAGAAGCAAAAAGAGTATAAGCTTTTCAATTCTGCCGTCAAGTAAGTCTATTTTATATACCTTAAAAAAAATCAAAGATGTATCATGGAAGAGAAAG
Source organism: Setaria digitata (assembly GCA_003640385.1). Classification (NCBI taxonomy): domain Eukaryota; kingdom Metazoa; phylum Nematoda; class Chromadorea; order Rhabditida; family Setariidae; genus Setaria; species Setaria digitata. The sequence goes on from RCAB01000032.1 coordinate 27,691, forward strand.
ATTTGAGCTTTTTGAATTAGTTTTTCTTCTTTTTTTCTGTTTTTTTAATTTACCGTCGAATATGAAATAATTTTTGAACAGGGAACAGATAATAGCAATGAAATGCAGGACAAAAGGTAGGAACTAAATGATCTTTGTGAAGTCAAGAATACGATTCCTTCCAGATGACATACACTTCGAATTCACCCTTCGTCCCTTGGTATCCTTATGCCACTTGCAATTACATTTCACTCATCTATGCAGATCCAAAACAAACATACCCTTCATCTTACTAAGGAAAGTACCATTCCCTCAGAATACTTTCATGCTGTTAGTAAGAGCAACTAGCTTTACAAGTGCTAGTTTTGATGGACATTATTTGATTCATACTTACTTTCGCAGATCCTATATTTTAGATACTTGTGAGGAAATTGCTGATGAATTACGTAATAATCATAACGGTGACTGTAGATAATTTAAAGCTTTGATGACATAGAGCATGACTGTGATAACGATAATATAACGGTGTCACTTTCGACAACTATAATGTTTTCACGGCTGATCATGATGGTGATGATGATGCTGATAATAATGATACATATAATGATGAAACATACATGGAATATATATATATATAAATGTCGTGTGACAAGCCTGCAAGTTCTGTTAAATTATGTATCGCCATGCGTGTGAATGGGTTTTACGAAAATTTCAAGGAACAGAATTTTAAGCTTTATGTTTTGTAAATCTGATATTCAATTATTAAAATTTGAACTCTGATCTTTACTCTTTTTCTATTTATCCAAAAATAACAGAATTCAAACCGTGGAAACAAATAAATGGCCTCATCAACCGTTTTGGTTTCCAACTCTGCTTTATGTATGATAACACTCTAAAACAAACATTTTCAGTACAATTTCATCAGAGACAACAGCGCCACAGTGCGCTTATACACTTAGGTTTAGCTTTCTCATAAAGCAGATGAGAAACCTCAAACAATGGAGGACAGAAAAGCCCTTCGTTGTATTCTGCCTGCAAAGACAGTTGACAAGGTGAGGTTTCTCGAAGAATGACCTCGTAAAGTTAATAAGTTGAATAAAAAAAGAAAAAAGAAAAACGAAAAATTACCGAAAAATGCGAAGAAAATGATGAACTGACGACGGTGTCTTAAATGGTAACAGTTAAAATCACTTCACCACTGCTGAAAAACTTTTGAATTTTAGGAAATTTTGAATATTTAGGACAACGCGCTTCCGAGACGTAATCCAATATAGGAGGTTGATGCTTAGTAGTTTTAAATTTAAAACAAAAAAGGATTCCCAATCATACACCAACATGATAATAATCATAGCTGTGAACGAGGTACATCACATCGGCATGCACTTTGCTGTCAATTCAAGCACAGTTCATCACTATATGACATCTACGCAACACATTTAGTCATAAGTGGCTGCATAATGCTATGAATCACATATACGTGTACATCACACATCGGCATTGGGTTAAGTCACACCATTATGAAGATATGCAGTCACATAAACACACGTACGTCAACAAGTTCACGTTGATTTACCGTCACACATTCGATATCTAAATTGTGGCACTGTTCACAGCAAATGAATCAATTGGCATCGTGGCATCGGGATGCGTCGCGGTCAAAGTGGAGAGTATGAGTTTCATGAGGATACACGACAGTTAGAAAACGTAGCATTATGGCGAGAAGAGAGAGGAGTATAGAAAAGAGTGGAAGATGAAGCTAAGCCAATGTCCGGGATTACTCGGGATTGAGTTGCTGGAGTTTACCTCACTTGTGCAGATGGAGTAATCCACAATAAAACAATAACGCTTTCAGCACCTTGCGTAATAACAGTACAGCACTACAGAGAGAGCACACGTTGAAACCACGTGATAGACTATAGTCAGACGAGTGGATCTACAAGAGTTTCAGCTAAGTCGTTCCATACACAAGATCAAGATAAATCAACGTTCAGAACACGTCGGGTGACATGACTGAGTTTGTATGAGTAACCTTGTGTGAAAGTTGTCTTCAACTTTTCCACTAGTTGATCCCAGAATCCTTTCTCGAAACAGCGTACGATAGACAGACTGGACAAAGACAAGAAGAACAACCACCAATTCCAAACACGCTTCTTACGCTTAGGCGGCATTTGCACGAGGCCTGGGTTCAGTTTGAGACGGATGACCGCAGGGTGGGGGTTTTGTGGGGTGATCGGTTCAACTGACGTGGTCTAAGCGGAAGTTATTTTTTTTGCAGTGAAAGTGGCACGTTAGATTGTAAAGACTCTAAAGGTGAAGAAAAGTGTTCTCGAAGTTTTTTGTTGCTACGAGTTTTGGAATTATCACTGAATTTCAAACTGCAACAGTAGAGTTTTGTTCGTTTGAGGAAAGTCAACACAGCCAGAATTACTTCAAGCTTCATCAGCTCGTTGTGTTCCGTCTTTCCGACAACCACACAAATCTCGGCAATCTGTCTGTAGGTATGCGGCAGAATGTCAAACATGTTTAACCATTTCTTAGTGAACATAATTGGTTTTAGATTATGTTGCTGATTATTTCTTCCACACTTTTTGCAGTACAAGATGAGCGTTTTTATCTTTGTCAACTGTAACGCTATGTGGTGTTGGAATTTCTAGATTAGTCATGTTAAGTCGATGAATTTTTATCATTTGAGGTGTAACTGTTTGCTGTTGTTTCGCTAACTTTGGTTTAGTGTGCAGTATCTGATTTCTGTTATCAGTGTTATCAACATCTCTTTCAGTAAATACGAGTAGGCTATTTTTTCCGAGACCGATCATCATCGTCGCACTGCAGGCGATTCAGAAGAACAAGCAACAGTGAGTTATAATTGTGCATTAGTGAAGTAAATAGAAAAATTCTCATTAATTCACTTCTAGCGAAAGTTTTGCAATTCAAAACATAGCTAGAAGCTTGTAGTTCAACTTAACATTGAAATTTTACATTTCAAATTACTTATCTGCTATTCAAGTAGATAACATAAGTGTAGCGTTTTTCACTATCACTTATTTGTACTTTTGTCTCATTCGTACTTTTACACTGATGTTATGCGGTTTGTTTGTTAATTTGTTCAAATACTGGAAGTGCTGTTTCTGTAGTGTTCCTCATTTTTAAAAAGTCGTAATGCTCAAATGATATTGAAATAGCTGTAAGTGCATCTTCAGTGTTTGATAGTCGATGTTCTTCAGTGATATTCCAATTTCATTTCTTTGAAACTGCAGAAAACCTAGCTTCTGATCTCCTGCATATTAAGAGATTATTTTCAGGTTAAGTTGAAGGAACTATCTCTTTAATGAGAACAGGGAATACGCGCAAAAGATCCATACCTACAGTAGATACCGCCGATAAAATGGGTCTCCGTACTACACCTACCATTGATGAAATCTGGGGCGATATGGAAGTGGGCCTTAGAGAAGTTTACGCGCGGCAAACTATGATGCCAGCTCGTTATATGCAATTATACAGGTTAATCTCATTGAAGTTTCAAACTTCTAATCGAGTTTTTAATTCAAAAATTCGTGATTTCTTTGCGAAAGACTCATTCTCAGAGGAATTTGGGTTTATCAGCACTTTTTAGAAATTTCTCAGTTCTCTCAGCTTGTTTATAATTCACGTATTAGATAGCTTTCATTGCACCCGTAGAATAAAAATATCACACTGAGCAGTAATCAAAATTAGTGGAATCATATAAATCAAATCGGCAATGCATACTTTTTTGTGTTGAAATATTTAAAACATATTTCTAGTCGTGTATACACATTTTGTACGTCTGTTGCATACAACGGTGATTCACAACGTACTGGTTCGCGTAATCGCCAGAGTCGTGTTCCACGTGGCAGCAATCCTGGTTCCATTGGTGCTGAATTCGTTGGCTTAGATCTCTATAACCATTTAAAGCATTTTTTCCAAGAGTATGTTGAAAACGTTTATCAGGTGCGTGTCGTTTTGCACTTAATGATAATTTGAGTAAGGAGGACTTCTAATAAGTATTCTGAGGCTTTTGAAATTTTTGGTGAATTTTCTTCCGATTGTATTTTTGTACTGCTTTAAGAACAACCTATATTTGCAGAAAGGTCGTGATTTGAGTGGTGAAGACGTTTTGAACTATTTCACGACACAGTGGGATTCCTATCGATTTAGTTCCAAGGTAGTAGGGGGAATATTCAGTTATCTTAATCGTCACTGGATAAAGCGAGAATTGGACGAAGGGAATGAAGATATCTACGAAATTTATGTTGTAAGAATAATTTTCTAATATTTCAAATTAAAGTTACATAGTTTATCTTGACCAGAGTTGCACGAAATACTTTTGTCTTCATTTTCTATTTTTGCATTTTAATTTTGCTCTCTTTTTTATATCTCCATTTTCGGACATTTATTCCCCCACTATAATTCAGAGCTTCATTATTTAAAAATAAAAAAGCCCTTTTAAAGATTTGAAAGTTTCAAATTTTTGATTCATTTTCAGCTAGCGATTGTTACATGGAAGGAATATTTGTTCATCCATATGCGTGATAGCGTGACGAGTGCTGTACTCAAATTAATTGAACGTGAAAGGAATGGAGAAAAAATCACCACAAAACTGATTAGTGGAGTAATCCAGTGCTATGGTATGTTTATACCATCTCGTTGGAAATTCGTATATTTTTACCTTTGTGTTTACATTTGCACAGACTGTTTGGTCTAGAAGCAGAGGTATGACTAACTTCTTCAAATTCGAAGATGTTATTACTTGCTTTCTTAGAGAAACCTCGTAAAAATTAAGCTTTTTTGCGACTTTATTTACATGACCAAAAAAACCCTCAACACTCTTTATTTGTGAAAAAAAAGAAAAAAAAAAAAGAAATCATGGTTATTTCTAGTCGAACTGGGTGTTAATGAAAATGATACAAGTACTGCTGGTCAAGCAACAAGCTCGTCGACAATTCATGTTGATCGCCTGCCGAAACTGCGCGTTTACCGTGACCACTTCGAGAAACGTTTCATTGCCGATACGGAAAGCTATTTTGCCAACGAAGCTGCTGAATTTATTGCTGCGAACTCTGTTACTGAGTACATGAAAAAAGTTTGACTTAATTTGCTTTTCATCAGCTAAAAAAAGTACGGGCAGCTATTTGTCTTTAGGTGTTCAAAAATTTTGAATTTTGTCGAAATTCTGTAAATTTCAGGTAGAGATCCGATTAAAAGAAGAGAAAGAACGTTGTGATCTTTATCTTCATGAGTCTACGCAGGATCTGTTGGCAAAAACACTGGAAAAAGTACTGATCACAAAACAACTGGATCTGTTCCAAAATGAATTTGGAAATCTCCTTGAATCAAACAAGGTTTTGTTTTTGAAAGCATTCTTTGGTCAGTAAACTTTAGGATCAGAGCCGATTCGCAAAACTATTTGAAATCTTTTTCCGTGAAAAGCTGCGTACATAGATGATCTAAAGTTTCATCCTCAGTTTATGATTTGATTCTAAAATAATTTACAAACTCTGAAAATTTTTCATTACAAACACTTTTCAATTTTTTTTCTCCAATTTAAGGACTCCGATTTGGAGCGTATGTACACACTTTGTGACCGAGTTGAAAACGGTTTGGACGAACTGCGGCTGGCACTGGAGAAGCACATCGCTCGTCAAGGAGAAGCAGCACTTGATAAAGTTGCCGATATGGCAGTTAATGTTGGTATCTAAAAAGTGCAAAAAAAAAAAATGATGCGAATTATATACGTCGAATTTTAGATGTTTATATGATCTTTGCAAAAATACCGGTAATTTGTGCCTTTAATGTTTCCGTTGGTGATCACAAGTTGTTTTCAGTAAAAAAACAGAAATCTAATATTTCCTAGATCATGATTGGTTTTATTTCTTGTAATATCATATTTTGGTTGATTGATAAGAAATTAAGTTTCAGGATCCAAAGCAGTACGTGTCAACAATTTTAGAAGTTCACAAACGCTACCATAGTTTGGTGACCTGTTCTTTTAAAAATGAACCTGGTTTCGTGCAAGCCTTGGATAAAGCATGCACTTCCTTCATCAATCGTAACAGTGTCACGAGGAAAGCGAACGTCAGTTTAATTTTCTGATTTCGTGTCATCTGGAAAATTTATAGGGAATAAATTTTGGTTGTGGTATATTTACAGAACACATCGAAAAGTCCGGAACTTCTGGCAAGGTATTGTGACCTTCTATTAAAGAAAAGTGCCAAAAATCCAGAAGAAAATGAACTTGAAGAGCTTCTCAACCAAATCGTAAGATATTCTTTTTGGGATCTAAACGTAGAAGGAATTTCTGGGATTTTCGACATTTTCTTGGAAGTTTCAAATGCCTGATTGTATCTATTGATGAGATGTCGATTCGTTCTATGTAGAGGTTTTACGTCAATCTAAGCAATGAAAATAAGCAGTTTAAAGGTTTTCTTCATTTTTCAGATGATTGTATTTAAATATATCGAAGATAAAGATGTATTTCAAAAGTTCTATACGAAAATGTTGGCAAAGCGCCTTGTGAATGAATTGAGCGCCAGTGATGAAGCTGAAAGTAATATGATTTCTAAACTGAAACAGATGTGTGGATTCGAATATACTAGTAAGCTGCAGCGAATGTTCACAGATACCAGTCTTAGCAAAGTAAGCATCGCATATGATTATTTGAATGAAATAATAGACATTTCCGTGATTTACTACTGATTTGTTCACAGTTAAAAGCAATTCCGATCAGTGTGACCACAATATAGTGATTTAACGCATCTAAAAAGAGGTGTATCTTCTTACACGGATGTTCTTCTTGTAACTCCATGTAACTTGTCGGTTGCTGAATAGTTATATGGTAGAAATATGTTCGAAAAAAATTAACTGTTTTAAACTTAATACAAATTTTCAGGATATAACAGAAAGATATAAACAACATCTGGCGACTAAAAACATGAACTTGGGATTAGATTTCTCTATCATGGTACTTGGGTCAGGTGTATGGCCTTTCAATCAGTCACCCATTTTTGACATCCCTGTGCAACTCACAAAATGTATGGAATCGTTTAATGAGTAAGTATGTGTAGTGAAAATCTTCGTAGATTTGAAGTTGGATTTTTTAGAATATTAGAAGAAATTCGATTGATTCTAAATTGAAATATCGATGAAATCTAAACATTGTATTTCTGCGACATAAAAGAATCGTAGCAGAGTGAAGCATGAAAGGAATTCTTATGCATAAAATACGACTTGATTATTTCTATTATTTATGAGATTTTTTATTTGTTCTTAGATTTTACCAAACACAACATACGGGTCGTAAATTAACTTGGCTGCTGGCACAATGTCGCGGTGAGCTTTCTGCATACGGTTTTCAAAGGAAATACACTTTTACTGTATGTATCTTTCGTTTTAAAAGTAAATTTAGGACTTTGATATTGAGATGTCCTATTAACTATCACTGAACTTTTGAACCACGGATTTTACTGGCTGGGATGATAAATTTTACTTTTTTTTTACCCGCAGTAATGGGATTTTCATTCGATTAGTATAGGGAATTCTGTTCATCATTGTGTGATTGCTTTTCATTATTTATTGAAAAATAAACAGAAAACCTGAGCGATATTCTTAATTATAAAGGTGGAAAACATCCAAGACAGTCTGCTATTCATTTGCAGCAAGTTAGGGCGTATAATGTTGTACTGCCGTTGCATTAAACTGTGGATACATAGGATAAACTAAATTCCAAATTTTTCAGACGGAAAGGACGGAAAATTAGAAAATTTATAATTTTCTTATAGTATTGTTTCCAGGCTACAACTGCTCAAATGGCTGTTTTAATGTTATATAATGAAAACACGGAAATGACATTGCAACATATTTGTGATAACACCAAACTGAGACATGAAATTGTTGCTCAGATTGCTCAAGCTCTTGTCAAGGTTTGTTTTGAAAATATCAGGCTAACTGGAGTTCAGATTTTTTAGCATTGTTTTTCAACAAATTTGTGTCAAAACTGCATGGTCAGTTTCAGTTTAGCTCAGCTGTTTTTCTTTTCTTTTCTTTTTTTCACTCACATCCTCTCGTTTGTGGAAACATTTTTGTAGTTATTGAGTTCAAGTAGTTATGGTTAATAGAGTTTTTTTTTGTCCTTTCATGTTTTACCACATCGCTTACAGGTAGAGCTACTGTCGGTTGCTGGATCAAAAATTGACATTGATGCAAATACTCCTCTTGCAACAGTTCTGAGACTGAATTCTGATTTCTCAAAGTATGAGTTATGTTTCAGTAGTTGTAGGATTTAAATATTTCATGCGAGTAGATTATTTAGACTTAATGAAACATTTTTTTTAGCAAAAAATTGAAAGTTGACCTGTCGAAAACGATGGCCCGTGCTGAGATACGTCAAGAAACAGTAGAAGTACATAAATCAGTAGAAGATGATAGGAGATTGGTTGTACAGGTTGGTGTTCCGTCAAATTCTTGCAAACCTGGTGTAAATCAGATGTTATCAGTTCTCTTTTTATGAGTATTCTCTTTTTCAGGCTGCGATTGTCCGCATTATGAAGATGAGGAAAAAAATGAAACACACTCAACTAATTACTGAGGCGAGTGAAGCTTTTTAAAATTTTTTTCAGTTATTTGATTCATCCATATGCTAGTCTGAAGCGTCTGTTGGATTAGAAAATCTTGTGCTGTAGTGAACTAAATTGCTTCTACTTTCTTTGGTTTACTCGAAACTGTTCCACTCATTCTTTAAGTGACTGGATTTCCAGGATAGATTCCGTAAGTATTTCGAGTGCTCACAGAATTTCAAAAGATGACTGTAAAAACATTGCAGGTTCTCGCGCAACTGGCGTCACGTTTCAAACCCAAAGTGCCGATGATTAAAAAATGCATTGATATTCTAATCGAAAAAGAGTATTTGCAAAGGGTGGAAAATGAGAAGGATCTCTATGAATACCTTGCATGAGCTCATTTTTCTAGTATGTATATTTAAAGGAACTTTTACCTAATTTAAAATGCAGTCTTTGTACCTGTTGTGTATAATCACACATTTGTGTTTTTTTTTTTCTCGGTATGATGCTTTGTTTTCCCATTGTCTTTTAATGCCTAATATATAGGCTGACGAAATTCCAGATTTTGTCAACTTGAAACATTGGAAAATCTGTGTAGATTCTCAGATTATATGAAATTTCATACCAGTCAGGGAGTGCTTGTCATTAAAATGTTCATTTACATTTTACAGAAATATAGAGTGGAATTGCTGAAGCTAAACAAAATAGGGAACATTGTCTTCTATAATGCTTAGTCGTAATGTTTTCAGTTTTCTCAAATCAATCGCAATGGATTTTTGAAAGTGATTTGGCATTTCCAATTCCAATATTAAATTTTGTATGAATACTTTGTTAATTCTTCGGAGAATGCAAGTTGACTGTATTAACAGGAATCTTATTTTGATGTGTGATAAGGGGTGATTTCAGCACAACTGTTCAATGTGTCAATTTTTGCTTCGGTGCAAGATTGATTTAGCCAACAATTGAGGCTGGGGCACATAAGTGGATGTGTTTACTTTGTCATGCATTTATTGACCATAGCTGGTCTCATTTAGTGAGCAGTAAAATTTTTGTCTTACTTGTTACTGAATTCCAAGCTCGCCTGTTTATTTCTGACATTTTTTTTTTTTTTTTTTTTTTTTTTTCGTTCGTTTTAAATATTTGATTGGTCATTGTCAAATTCTCGCTTGGCCCTTCAAAGTCTTGCTAAAAGTAATTAAAAATCTGAAATCCTGTTTGTCTCCAGAATTATGTTACAGGTTTTCTAGGTTATGCGTTTACCTCTAGAAGTGGGTTCTGCACTCACATGCATGAAAATTTTTGATTTAGGAACTGTGGAAATAACCGAGAAAAAGAAGCTTGATTCAAGTTCTGATTTCCTGTAAAATTTTCTTCAATAATTTGATTCCTTGCTGGTAGTTTTTTGTTTATGAAGGAATCATTTGTTATGCAGGCGAAACTGTAGCACTTTATTGACGTTAGGTTTTAAGAGAATTTCCTCTTCCAGTGACGTTCCTTTTTGCAAACGTTTTTAAACTTCCTGAACGGGGATTCATTTTTGATTTACTTTAAATCATGAATCTGGACATCCCTTGATCAGTTCCAGTCTATTGGTTGTGGACAATTATTACAGATGCATCATGCTGCACTAGTACTAGTACTCGCTATTGTGATATTGTTCTATGCGTCAGCGCAGAATGCATTCTTCCGTGAAGGTGATTACCGTCAAATCTATCCAGTGCTATCGATAGCTATACGACTGGAGAATCATGCCCATGTATTGTCATACTTTTTTGGTTTATTAGAGAATCTTGACTACCCGAAGGATCAAATTCTGATTGATATATATATTGGAACACACATTGATGCAACTTTATCCAAGACCAAGCAGTCAGTTTTATGAATATAGAGTAGAATAATGACCTAAAATACTATCATTTCGTTTCGTTATACATGTCACAGTTTCTGCAACTTAAAGGATTTAAAATTGAATTATACTAAAAACCATTTGAGTTTTACTCCTTCCCCTCCCCTCCTATTCATCATTCAGTTGATAGTGATTAGTGAATAAGGTAATTCTTTCAAAGAAATTACAGATGGAGAAATGGTGCAAAGAAGTACTACCGTTCCCTTTTTCTGACTACTGATGAGAGGAACTGGGAAGAAGAGGCACTAGTGAAAGCAAGGAACAACAGAGCGAAATATGTACTGTTTTTAAAGGTTGTGATATGTTGCTTTATTTTAGCATTTTGATTAAAAACTTCGAATCCCAAACTAAACAAGGAATGTTTTAAAGTAATTGGTAGAGCTCTCAACTAATTTTAAACTATTTAGAATTAAAATATAAAAACTTATCAAAAAAAAATTTTTTTTCCACTATTATGTTTCTTCATTAAAGGAATTTTAGGGTGATCACTTGTTGACAAACCATAGGATTCTTCGGGTATTAATGGGCAAGAAAAAGCTGGGTATTGCTCCTCTTCTTTTTGCACCATTTGGTGATCCACCTACAGTTTTCGTTTCTGAAAATTACAATAGTCGGAAAGAGATATCTACGATTGAAGTATTTGTATATTTGTTTTTTTCGTGAATTCCTGTTTTTTACAAGTTTGATTTCGATAGTAAATTAGAATATTTTATAGCAGTTTCTTTCGTGACTTTGCCATCAATTTATTTAGAAATTTAAAATTTATGAAAAAAAAAAAAATGAATAAAAGACATCGCCGTCAGTGCCACTTTCCAAATTATTCAGTTGAGCATATTACAGGTGAAGATGGTTCCAGAACCACTGTTACTGGACTTATCAAACAGTGATGCATCATTTTTAACATTTTCTTCGGGAAATTTATACGGTTATTCAAAAAATGATTCTGAAGAACCAAACGCTGTTTTTGCAAATTCGGCATCTCGCCTGAACATACCATTTTTTTTAGATAATGAATATTTTTATGGCTATTTTTTCAATCATTCCTTACGATCCTTGGACATTCAGCGGAAATCGGTTGGTTTCCTTGGAAATTCACCTTTATTTCATGTTATTCCATCTCACATTATAGATTTGTATTCTGTGTGATTAACCTTTTAAGACTGTGGCCTGAATTATCCATTTGACTGACTAATATTGCTGTCCAAAAAAATATACTTATTTCTAACGAAGCTCATATTTTGGATAGTGCGTAAGACATTCGATTAACTAAAACAAAATGATATTTGTGAACAATTTAATGAGTTAATGAGTAATCCCTGATTACAGCTACGTTATCTGTTAGCTGATTGGATTTCCAATACTGGTTTAATGCCCATTGTACATTCATCATTTCTAAAAGTCAGTTATCCGAAACCATCACTTTTCGGGGTTGATAAAATTTATGTTATTAATCTCGAACGAAGAAATGAAAGGTATTTCTAACATTAAGAATTAAATAACGATACCTGTACAACAACTGCGACTGTGTTCGATTTAAAACATGTTCCAATTATTTTGATTTTCTGTGAATATCCATTTCCAAGCAAAATTAATTATTTCATCAATTCCCTAAACATGTTCTATGGATCGGTCTTCAATTGGATTTTATGGAAACAATCAGTTTAGTTATTTTTTTATTTTTCAAATTTTCAAGAAAAGAAAAAATGATGGAAATATTAAAATTGATGGGATTTCAATATACGTGGTGGAAAGCGACTGATGGCCAACATTTGAATTCAGAGCCGTTGTCCAGTGGAATTAAATTTTTACCAGGGTATGAGGATCCGTATTATAAAAGACCGATGAAAGCAGGAGAAGTATGTACAAGATTTTTGAAATTACTGTTCTCTTTATTCTCTTGATTTTTGAAAATTCACGAATTAGGAGATGCTTTCATTATCTGAGTTCGATATCTTCTGCTCTTACAGAGAATTATAGAGAAAAAAATTCTTTTGGAAGAAATTTGAATTTTTTTTTTGTCTTAGGTCGGTTGTTTCTTGAGTCACTATCGCATTTGGCAAGAAGTAAGCGAGAAAAAGTTGGATCGTGTGATCGTTTTCGAAGACGACTTGCGATTTATTGTTAATTCAACAGTTCTTCTTGAAGAATTGATCGAAGATATTGATAATTCGAGAATTGAATGGGATCTGATATATTTGGGTAGAAAACGGCTGGAGGGAGCAAATGAGAACTGGATATCTGGTCATTTATCTTTTCATTTAAATTTAAGTTCAAGAACATGCTGTAACTGATTGCTTATAATTTTGCCATTAATAATGGTTTTTTTTTTAAAGGTTAAAATCTAGCGGAAATTTCTATTTGATTAACAACTCTGCAATCTTAACTGCCTCTATGAAGTTAGGCACGAATGCTTGGGTAAGCGTTTTGATAAGTGAAATTTATTTCGTTTTATTATATCTCTTTTTTCTAGGACATCGACATCTCTCTACTGTTGGTTATTCGTATTGGACACTTGGATATATGTTGTCCCGTAGTGGCGCAGAGAAATTGCTTTATGGAAATCCTTTGACAAAACTTTTGCCAGTTGATGAATATATTCCAATTATGTTCAATAAGCATCCAAATACTACTTGGTTAAATGCTTTCCCGCATCGTGATTTGGTTGCTTATACGATTTATCCTACCATTGTCGTTCCAGAAAGATATACTTATCAGCACGATTATTTGAGCGATACGGAAAATTCAGATGTTATTGATGCAGAAAGTTCTTTTTGGATAAATAAAAAAAGAACAAGTAAGGATGAATTATGAAGTTGTGTAAGATATAATTTCGGGTGACAAAGTTTTTACAGACAGAGGCTATATCATGAGAATCGAATTTTCAACAGGCACCTATATTCTGTTTTAAATATACTTATATAATTTTGTTTTCTTTTGAATTTTGTTTTCAAATTATTTTATCGCTCTTTTCTTGAACAGTTTAGCTATTAGCCATTTCATTAGTTACTACCACGATCCTTATATCTAACCACAGTAAGTTCAATGTTTATTCAGCTTTTTTGAAGCTGATATGCTTCTTCTTCGCAAGTGATGCCCTGGAAGTCCGAGAATTTTCGTAGCTTTACATTATTGCAAGCTTTAATTTTCCTTGCTCATTATTTTCTAGGCTTTATTCTGTATTTAATTTTATTTGTTTGAAATGGTGCTATTTCTATCTAATGATGCAGTGTTTTTGAATACTCCCTACCGATTTCTATTTCATATTTGCTGTCTTATTGTAACAGCTATAAGCGCTTTATTTTCCGAGAATCAGTAAAATTTTGATGAAAATTGTCTTGTGATTTATATTTTGCAGTTTGATGACTGCCTATGTTGATGATTATTTTAGTTTCTTCTTTCTCAAAGTCTAAAAAATAGAGATCTATGTAACTAATCTTACAGACTGATTTTAGAAGAAAACCTAATTTTGTGTTTGGCAGCAACTCAGAAAATATGCCTGTTAGCAGCAAATTTCATGCTGATCGTGTCAAGCGTTAAAATTCACTACACTGGAGACCTCGTGGAATCTTGTTTTCGATTGTTTTCTGTAAGGTTTATTTACCATTCCATCAAACTGCTGGTTTTTCCATTCGAAATCCCGAATTTGCTGGTCACTTTGTTTCGCACGCATTTTTAGGACTGCACGAGATGGGTTGCATTTTCGGGAAGCCAGATCTTGAAATTGGATTGCGCCAATATCGGATACTAAAACCTTTTGCTGAAGGGTAATTTTGTGTTGTTATTTCAGAGGAAGGACAAAAAACTTATTTAGAAGGCTCTAATTTTATTCAAGAAAATAAAAAAGAGAGCAATCGCTGTTAAATACAATAGTGATGTCTTTAACGGGAAACTGAGCTGAAAAGTTTATCAGATTAAAATTCACAGCTGTGTTATGACCATAGAGCAATACTGCTTAGATTTTTTTTTTTTATAGGGGCTTCAGTCAATTGTTTTTGGTGGAAGAATATAAAACTGGTCGGAAATGGGCCTTAAAACGGATTGATTGTCATTCAAAAATGGATGTTGAACGCGTTCGGAACGAAATTGATGTACAGCGACGGTTCGGAATGCATCCAAATATACTTTCGCTAGAATGTTTTACGGATGAAGAAATTTTGCATGGTCTTCGATTTTCACTTATTTTCACTTTTTATAAGGTGTGTGATTGTTTTCCTCTGTTCTTCGGGAAATTTCTATGTTTAAAAGGATCATGAGATTAAATATCTTTTTGGTTGTAATTAAAATTTTTTGTTTCTTTCATCAGTTTCCTTCCTCTTATGTACTATACTGCACTAAGCATATTAATATTTACGGCAAATTTACTTGATGTTTTAGCGCGGTAGTCTTCAACAGGAACTTACAAACCGTCGTCCACGCTCTGATTTCATTGATGAGGAACGAGTGATACGCTTATTTTTACAAATTGTTTCTGCTGTTAAATTGATGCATTTGTCTTCACCACCCATTGCTCACAGGTCATTGTTTTTTCGGTTTTTGAGCACATTTTAATAATATAATTCAGCCTACTTATTTTTATCTCATTTTGGTTAGAGAAGAAAATCCAGTAGCAGTTTGCCCATCCCTTCTCTTTTCAATTCTTTTTATCCTCAGGTACTTCATAGGTTTCCCATCAATTTTTATTTTTTTTTTTCCAGGTTTATGTTTCTTTTTTTGAAGAAACTAGAGAATTTTTCAGAGACATAAAGCCGGCTAATGTGTTACTATCAGATGACGATCGTCCCGTATTGATGGATTTCGGTAGTTGTTTCGCATGTCCAGTAATAATTAATGATGGAAAAGATTCGAGGATACAGCTGGTTAGTTTTTCTCAATATTAGTTTTTGGAATGGTTCACATCTTAGTGTCTGTAGCTAATTCGCATAATTATACACCTCCGTTTTAGGATGAAGCTGGCGAGCTATGTTCAATGCCATATCGAGCTCCAGAACTTTTTGTTTGTGAAGTCGGCTCAATAATAGATCAATCTATAGATGTTTGGGTCAGTTTTATGCTTGGAACTTCAATCGTTGCATTAAAGTAGAGTTTTCTAACCATTGTTACTATACATGGAAGAAGTAAGCAAAAGCAAGGGGAAATTAAAACTCCAAATTTCAGTCACTCGGCTGCCTTTTATTTGCCTTATGTTTCTTTCGTTCACCATTTGATGACATCTATGAACGTGGTGATAGCATTGCACTTGCTGTCCAGTCAGGGAAAATTACGTATATTGAGAGCCATCCGTAAGTTCAGTTTGTGCAAATTAGAGAATTTACCGTTTGAAATTTCCTAGTTTTGAGCAGTTTATCATCCGGGGTATTGAAAGGAAAAGTGCAGAATACCGCAAGTTCTTCTATCTTATTTTTTTCGTTTTATTTTATATAAGACTCTTAAATTAGTTGAGTTCCTTGAAATTTTAATTTTTCAAATTTCAATTTGTTCCAGGTACAGTCAGAAAGTCCTCGATGCAATTCGTGCAATGATAGCTGTTAATCCAAAAGATCGTCCAAACATTTCTTCCATCTGTGAAATATTGGGAGTATCCTAATCGTATGTAAAGGTAATACGCTGTGGAAGAAAACTCATTTTATATTTGGGGCCTTTCTGCGTTATGTTCAGGTTTGATATGCTGTATTAGTTTCAAGTTGTTATACTGTTACGTGTAAGGCCCAGGTTATTTTTTTTTTTATATTAAAATTAATTTGATACCTGCGTCGTTTTTTAATCTTTGGGTCACTTGGATCATTTAACATTTACTGTTCCTATTTTTCTACCTTCTTCTAGCTCTCTTGCACACCAATTAAAATATATCCGGAGAATACAGAATTACTCAAAATATGCGGTTAGAATCTATTTATCATATGTTTAAACTAAAGTGAATATGTCGTTATCCTTCCTTTTTCATTTCTGTCACATTCAAAGTTTCTGTTCCATTCTTGATCCTATTATATTTTCACACCAAGAAGTACTGCATTTTATTTATTTTGAAATTCATTCAACAATAGAGTAAAGTAATCACATTTTATTTGACGAATTTTTGCTTCCTCAAGTTTGTAACATTAAAAGATATTTTTAAGATAAAAGATAAACTAATTCAATCTTCTAGTACTTCCATCCTTTTAGTTGTCTTATAAGGTTCACTTGTAGTGAATGTTCCATTCATCGCTAGAAGCTGTTATCGATTCTTTCTAATATGTATTTTCTGGTATTTCAAATGTGAAGCTAAGTGTAATGTAACAAGAGAATTAAAAATCGAAAGTGAGGTGACAGCATAGTGGCATCATGTTATTAAAATTAATAAATAGAAGTGTAATTTTAAATCCAATAAGTGGAGTGAATGAATACTCCTCAGCTACAATGTCTGTAAGGAAGTGATATTATGAAGAACATTGCTTTGCCTGAAGAGATGCGGAAGTGAAAGATATAAATATATCAGGAAGAATAATAAGCTATAAGCGATGATTCTGTAGGAAGAGGTTTGAGGAAAGGATTTTTCTGGATTTCTTATATCACTACTCACATTTTCTTTTTTTTTTTTTTGAAGCTTCTAGAAGTGCTTTACAAGTCGTCGGTATAAACTCTGTGTGGTAAGAGAAGGTAAAAACCAGAATCTTACCTCGACGTGATACCAATTCAGCTTCAGGTGTGAGCACTATGTAAAACATGGACCCTCCAAAAGTATGGCATCTGCTATGTTTGCTGCAAGTATGCTTTTTTTTTTTTAACTTCCTTCAAGAAACGGGAAATAGCAAGCAATATTATCTTAGAACTTTCTTATTCAAAAAGCTCAAATTTTTGATTAGAGTTTTCATTAGATTTCTAAAGGGAATTAGATTCCTGCATTTGGTCAGCGTAACATTCATTAATGAAGTAAGCTAAGAAAGAAAATAAAGGGTTGAGTTTAATGAAATAAATGAAATAGGCTTCTTCTATACAGCACTATATATATATTGTTCGAAATATGATAAATTACATTAACTGATTATCAATGAATCATAAGACAGAACATGAACAGAATGATTATAGAGAGAGTTAAATTTGAATTAGACTTGAAATGATCTCTCTAAAGCAATGATTCTTGACGCAATAACTGATCACGTTATCGAAATATAGAAATAGAGGAAAATACAAAGCTAAGCCCGCATATCATTTAATGAACCATTAAAACAAGCAGACAGTGCAAAACAAACGAAGTTTTATTGTTGGACCAATTAAAATAATCACGCGGTAGCAGTGAAATATAGGAATAATAGAGCTATTGTTGTCAGTGATATGCTCAACTGATAATTGCAAGCCATACCGCTTTCTACAAAAATAAATAAATAAATAAAAGCAGTAATTTTCTAGTATAAATGGCAATAAAATTAACTTAACAAAGATTTCCTCTCCGATGGTATGTTAAAGTTTTTTTTTTTTTCATCGAAATATCTGCTTTCCAGTATTTCTCATTTTATAAATTCATTTCTTTACTAGCTTAATCACAATACTTGTGTTATACTTATGCTTTTTTTTTTTTTTTTCTCAATAATCTTAGCCTTTTTATTTTCACTTACTACATTCAATTTCCAAAAAATGTTTGCTGAAAATTGTGAAATTTTATAACAAGGAAGGAACAAAAAACTAATGCTTAAGTATTATGATTCCACGTTCAAACTTTGAAGAACTTAGGCAAATGAAGTTGCAATGAAAAGAATACATTAATTTTTCCATTATTACCCTTTCCAGAAGGTCAAATAAAATGATTTCGCGGTCACTTAACTGTCTTTAGTCCATTATAATCTGGCAGGTGTTGAATAATAATAATAATCGGTCATTATTTGAATATTAGGTTCTCAAATTACAAAGGCGGCATTCTTTCTTTTACACCAGCTCTATAACTATACGCTATCTATTTGTTCTTGTTAATGATTATTGATATGAACAGTGTGTCTACCAGTTCCTAGTCTTCTATTCCAGTTTGCACTGAATAATTAATTTATCGCCTATTTCTCAGAAAACTTATGCTAAATTGTGATATATTTAAATGGAATTTCAGAACTAACCCTCTTCCAGCGCAGAATATCCTTCAGCAGATGAATCACTAGTATGAATTATATACAATAATGGAGTTGACACTTCAGCTGAATTTCTGTAAATCCATCTCTTTCAGATGAAAAACTAAAATGAATTTCCTACAAATCTGTTGAATATACTTTCTTATTCGTAAAGAAACATTAATTTTGCTCCTTTCTTAAGTGCTGCTTCTGTTCTCAATTATTGATAATGACAACACAATCAGTGTGCAAAATCAAATTACCCCTCCACTCTTCACTGAAGGGCACTAATTAAGAATAGCAATAATTGTTGATGTTCATAATTTAAAAAAAAAAAATTCTCTCTCTAAAAAATAAAATACAGCACCTAATCACTTCAACGATAATTGTATGAGACAATTTCAACAACTGACAGATAAATGAAAAAGGCTTTATTTTAATTTGAAATACTGCTCGCTAATTTAAGGTGTACTGAAATTAATCGTAGTTGCTTGCGACAGAATAATTTTGGCTAATTGGTAATAAATCACATTTTCTTCGAACCTGAAAAACTTACTGTAATCGATGCCTAAAATGAGCACTTGAAGGTTCAACATAGTCATTCGGACCATCGCTTCGATCTGCAAAATCATTCAATTAAATGTTTAAATTTTTCATAAATTTTCATACGATTATCTATAATTTATGCCATTCAATTTGTTCACTTTACTGCAATTATTTGTTACTTTCTACCCACAAGCACGCAACTCCGTAATAGTCGTTAATTCATTTACGTCTGAATTTCCGTGCAGACATTTTTCAAATTTTAATAATTTTCAAGCATTTATTGCTGTCAAATTGACCATTAGAAGGCAATGACGTATTTATGACAATAGAGCTTTCAAGATTGAAATTCATTACTTGGAACCTCACTTTGTTATCTTTTAAATAATTTATAATGCTTTTGAGTAAGATGAAATAGCTGATTTCTGTTTGCATTGAATAAGATTAATCTTATTCATAAATTAACTAACAGATTTGAACTGTAGCAAAGCAAACCATACAAGGGCAAATTATTTAATTACGGAATAGTCGAAAAAAAAAAAAAAAAATAGGAGGAAGCAGAAGATGTGGGCAATCAAATCACTATTGCTTTTAATTGGCTAATTAATTGAAGCCTTTCTCAGGATCTATCTTATCCAATAATTTCCAGCTAATGCCTATGTTAGGCATTGTTTTCATATAATGATTTTATTTAAATAATTTGAGATATTAGCAATTTTTTCTTTAAGTCCATCAAAAACAAAAAAAAACTTTTTAAGTTGAAGAAGATTTTTAAAAATTAGCTAAATTTTTACAAAAACCCATGAATTAAAAATCATTCCCTAATGCACTTCTTGGTCAAATAGTAAAGTTTTCAGAATCTTAAATTTGGTTATGAGACATGGTAAAATGAATATATGACAATACAAGAGAAGCCAATTACTGTTTAATCTCATTATTTACTTGTTCATTTACTTAGAAGTTTATTCCTATCAAATTTTACACATTCAACTTCGAACTAATTTTCCTTAAATGCTTATCTACTTTTATAATTTGGACAAATATTTAAAATCCATTCCTATTCTTACTTCCTCGATCAGTTAGTTCACTATGGGGTATCGTAGCAACAACAACAACAACAGAGATGGACAATGGTACAGAGATGATTGTTTTTGGTTTATAATAATGATTCAAATTTTAAAAGAGTCTTGAAGTGTAGTGTATGTTAGTGTTTGTTTGTTGGCATCCTTAAACTCTCTTAATGAATGTATTAAGTATCTCTTCCATGTGTAGTGTTATTCTCCTCCACTCACAATTTATTGAGTAATTCAAATAAAATTAACATTAAATTTTATGAATGTGTTTCTGGTCACTTTTGATAGGCTTTCATTTCACAAATCATTGAAATAATACCCTAACCAGAAGATTCTGCAATCATATCAAGCTTATTGCCGTTTCATTGATGAGAGACAAATGCTTCGGTCAGTTACACCTGTTCATTCGGATACTATTTGATTGGCATTAACATGTAAAAACTGCTTACCCATCAAATTTTGCCACTTCTGCAGTACCGATTAGCCTGTTTCTGTTATGCATTAATTATTGCCACTGTTCTATTTATTAGCAATGTAATACCCAATTAGCCATGTTAGTGAAACATTATGCTGGCAACGATAATTGAGAAGAATGTGATCTTATTGCTGAGTTCAAGCTAAGTTTAAAATTATATTTTAGAATTTCCTTCTCTTTCCAAGCCACTTTTCCTGCAACGAAACTTTTACCTGATTGAATTTCAAATTTGATTTTCATATGTTCGCTAGCACATAGACCACCGGACCGCCTGTCAATGCCCTTTTCGGTGCCATCCGAGGTGGCTGAAAAATAATGTTCAAGAAATAATGCTACATAAAATTTCTGGAAATCGAAACAGCATATTCTTTCATTTCTTTTATCTGATTGAATTTCAAATTTGATTCTCATATGTTCGCTAGCACATATACCTTTTTTAATTATCATCTGGTGGTGTAAATCAACTCAGATTGTTGTAGTTTAGTAAACAGCACATTTCAGTTTCCGGTATGTTAATTAGGTCAAAGTTCCTATTTCTCTAAATCCCAATCATTTGGTTAAATTATCTAATTAAAGAAAGAAATAATTCTTCAGCAGGTGATATTGTCGCTGTCATTTTTCCAGTCCATATAAAACATTCATCTAGAGATGTAAATCAACTCAGGTTCTTATCAAATTATTTTATAAAACTTTTATCCGCCTCTGTTCCCCTTGTTCTGTCTTATGAAATATTAAAATACAACTATTCATAAAACGAAAAGTAAACAACAACAAATAGCTAAAGAAGTAGGATGAAAAGGAAAGGAAGGAAACATTGGAATGAATGTCATCTGTCACTTGTAACCAAAAAGTGTGTCTCTTGTCACTTATAAACCAAGCTATGTCTCCTGTCACCTGTAACTATCTGTGGTTTGTTTTTTTTTTTCCTTATCTTTTTCGTGACAAAATGTAAAGAATGCAAGATGAAATGAACACTCCCAAGGTCATATATAAGTAAAGATGAGAAATGATTCATCCATTCAGTTTCATTTCCTATTTTCATTAATTGATAGGAAATTTATTTCTGTTTGTCAACAGGGCTCAGTTTCATTGAACAGGTCTCTTTCTTAAATTTCTTCAATACCTCCTCATTCTGAGGAACTCTCCCCCACTTATTTCCTCCCTTTCTCAAACTTTTCGCCTTTTTCAAGAATTAAAATACTGCTTGATGATGCCACTAAAGGACTCATTTCCTTTTTTTTTTGCCGACTTACTAAATTAAGAAAGAATGATAGTTGCGTAACCGGAAAACATCTGCTCTGATTCTCTCTATATTTTATTTTACACGTGAATATCTTTTCAATTTTCAGTAAGGTACCAACAGTACAAGAAAATAATACCTATATGTGATAAGCTTTTTCTTTAATGCTGTAGATATGATTACTCTCTCAAAAAAAAAAAAAAAAAAAATTAATTCAATGAATTTCATATCGGTTTGGAAGTTTGTCATCATTTACTAGATATAACCTACTCAAAATTTACGCTATAATTTACGAAATATATTGTAATTCGTGAAATTGCAACACTTTTTGTGTGATAATGAATAAATTGTACAATCCCGCACATTGCTCTAAAATTTATTTATTTTGAAGCATTTCACATAATATCTCTTTTCTCTGTATAAAATAATTCCGGATGATTGCATCGTTGTCAGTGATCTTTTTGGGACTGTATTAGTAAGATTCTATGGATCTGTGAATGAATGAAAAGAGTGCATTGCATTGAAATCACTAGATTAAATTAGCAATCCTTCCCATGTTTTCTTATAAACCTTTATCTTTCTTTACCTCGACCGGTCTATTTATATTAAATCAAATCCTAACCAAGAAGTAGAAATTAGATTATACAATTAAATATCAGGTTAAAATGTTTGCCTTTGTTAATTGTCCAATTAAGAAACGGGAAAATTTATACCATTAAAATTTTCAATCGCAACATACACATTCCCCCAACCTTTCTTTTTATTTCCTATCATCACAAAATTTTTATTTTCAATGACATTCTAAAAATTAAATTCTAAAAAGTACTTTCACTTCATACAGTTAAGGAGAGAAAAAGCAGGAAATACTAGAAAAAACTAAACATCCGTTATGTGAAATGAAATAAAATAACTGTAAAAAGAAAATCAACGAATGATACATACGTCAGTAAGTGTTCCGTCCATTAATCGGTACGACATACAGGCGTTCTCTTTAATAGCATAATTTCTTTGAATAATTTATATAAAAGAAAGAAAATCAGGAAAATTTGATGTAGCATGAGCTTAATGCTTCTCTTTCTTGAATTCGTTGGAATCTGATGGATGATAACGCTATTTTCGAGATCTTTTATCAGTTTAAAAAGAATTATGCTTTTTCTCTTGTTAATAGTTTGTTCGCTGTACATTTTATCGACATTTAAGTTCTTCAAGATAAAAAATAAAAATAAAAAATAAAATTTAAACTTACTGATAAAATAATAGTTATGGCCTGGTTTGAATTCTAACGCACCGGGAAGCGGAGAAAAATCTCGAAAGACGATACTAATTGAGGATTGCTGTCTCGGGGTTTGACATACTCCAATTAATCTTTCATCCATCAATTGGCAGTTGTCATAACCACTTTGAGATACCTAAAAATCAAAATATAGTAAGATGAAATAAAAAGCAGGATAGCTAATCATTGTTATCTTCCCTACATATTTCCCCTTTATTTCATTTATCTATTACAGCTTCTGTTTGTTAGACAAATACAGCAATATAACTTAAAGTTCTATTCCTCGAATGCTACTATCATTTCATTCCATTTCAACATATCCCTGAAATTTTGTTCGCTTCCGGTCTATCTTTTATTCATTCTCTTCATTCTCGATGAATAGCTCTATGAAAGAGAGACTAAAGAAGAGAAAATAAGTCATAAAAGTCACATGACCTTAGGATGATTACCCTTATCTTTCGTTATTTAACAGCCACTGTACTGTGTTTATTATCCGCAACAACAGGGTGTGGTAGTTTGCAGAGAGAATAACGACAATGTATCGAGTAATTAATCCAAGGAATATACAAAGTAGCAACAAGTCATAATTTTGTCTATTTTACGGTCTTTTACCGTTCTAAGTTAGTTTTCATTGCGGTCTAAGAAATGATAATTGCCCTGCCACAAATGGTTGAATATTCAAAAACAATTCAACCGATTCATTAAGATATTTTAAATTTATCAGTTTTTTTTGCAGTTCAAACAGCATATTTCATATTTAAAAGAATATTTCATTAACAAAAAAAGAAAAAAATTGGCTGATTGTTGCAAGCTTGAAACTTTACCCGTACCTAGAAGGTAAAATAAAAAAAGACTAAAAATTGCATTTGCTTTTAGCCTCCTACAAATGGCTGATGAAAAATTAAGTCTGGAAAGCGATCAGAATCATCTTATTTGCAAAATTTTAGTTTAATAGGATACTTTGGATATGATCAAAATTCCATCTCTCAGTTTGCTTCATTGTACTTGCAGTTTCATTTTCTTTCAAATAACTTTTCAAGTACAAGAAATAAAATTATGACACAGTGTACGCCGTGGTATATAGAAAACCGGAAAAGATGGTGCACCACATGAAGCCGGAAAGGATNGAAATAAAATTATGACACAATGTACGCCGTGGTATATAGAAAACCGGAAAAGATGGTGCACCACATGAAGCCGGAAAGGATTGAAGCCTCCTGTCCTTTTATCAATTCATTTTTCACTGTTTCATATCAAATTATACTTGCCGGTTTATATGATTTGTACTGCTTTTATTACTTTCCGCTTGACTATTTGCACAGTTCAAATAATGAAGTTTAAGTTTGCCAAGCGTGTACCATCACCGACAGACAAACGTTCCGATATTTGTTTTACAGTAGTGGATAATGAACAAACAGAGCTTGTAATCTTCTATTATCCGTCGAGAATGCTTTCTCGACATCACTGAATATGACACAATTGTTGCTGTCCTAATAAATATTTGATGAATTGCTAGCATAGATAGATAACAGTGAAATGTTATCGTTTAGATCAGTTTCGTTTCTATTATTATTATTTTTTTTTTGAATTCTTTCCGAAGTGCTTTATTTTCGTACTTCCTTTGAATTTAACTCTCCAAACTGCTTGCTATAGGAAGCAATACCACTAAGTCATGAAGCCAACTGATGGACTCAAATGTCTTTTTTTTTTTTTTTTTTTTTTTTTTCAGCAGCAAGCTAACAATTGAGGTCCAAACTAACTTACTAGTCATCCGTAATGGAGTAGTAATTCGATGATACGGCATTAGGATCAGCACTGAAGATGTGGAGCAAAAATCAGCAAACGTGGAAAGATCCAACGAAAGTTTTGCTTATTACATAGTGATAAAATCCAACTTCCGGCTCTTTTAACGATGATTATGTAAACTTCTTTTTTTGTCTACTTTAAATTGATCATAAATCAAACTTACAGCATATAACTTTGTGTATTCATACGGTATCGATGGGTTCGTGTTTGGCTGAGGACAAACGATGGTTATTCGATCGAGTAATTTCACTGACATCACGTGATCCGTATTACTTATGTCAAATCTGAAATTTCTGTGTTTATAATTTTCAATTTTTATTTGAAATTTGTAATGCTATCCAGTTTACAGGATTATCAGATATTCTAATTTCTTTCAAAATCCATTCAGTTTATCATGATTTTTGCCAATTTGTTGATAAGTTTGCTAATTAAATTTTTGACACGCTTCACATTCTTATCACATTTAATGCATTTTAAGTCTTAATTCGAAAAATTTAAATTTTAGTGTAATACTAGGTGTTAAAACATTTGCAATATTTCAAGAGATAAATTTTTCCTTATGGTAACACATTTTTGTTGTAAATGTCAAAATTTTCCCTTAGAACATTTGTCTGAAACTTCATTCTCCTATCTCTCTGTTACCAAATTTTGAAGTTTCAAATAAATTAGATGGATGTTAGAAGACGAGAAAAAATTTGTAGTAGGTATTAGCTGACATATGTAAAAATGAAATTTATAGTCTTATTCCAGTTTAACTCCCATCTCTTCCACTCGTTGAGAGCTAATAGATGACAACAGTTGTTCCTTTGAACAACAAAAGGAAGTAGTAGTATTATCCTAACCTGCTAAGCCTTCACTCTCTTCCATTCAGTCTCCTCCTTAGATATGCCATAAATTTAATTTGAAATGATTTTACAATGACAACTACATCAGTTTATGCTCTATTATATTGACAAACTAATCCATTTACCAGACCAGACATCACAGCCATAATCTTTTCCAATTTATACTAATTTTGAAATAGTTCGAAATTATTTTCAAAAATCTGTACGGACTTTTTGAATTTAAATTTAAGACTCTGACAGACAGAAAGATAAAATGTAGTCCTACTCATGTCTTAAAATGAAGTATTGAGAAAGTAAACAAGAAAGGAAAAACAAGCAATGAAATGATGCGAAAAGAGAACCAAGGAATAGGAAGTGTTTTCCAGCTATCTGAACCATCGAGAACTGTAAGAACTGTAAAGATTGAACTCAAAAAAGTTCGAAATTTGAGACAACGAAGCCACAACGAAAATACAATCCGTATCGACAATTTTCAGTGTCTCCGATAATGAAGACCTGAGGGGAAGATAATGGAAATAAGCTTTAAAAAAATAAATAAATAAATAAATAAATAAAAGAAAAAAAAACTAGTAAATTAAAAATTGGACATTTCAGCAAAACAAAAATGGTGCACTTTTAGCAATATCTCATTTGGTTTAGAATTAATTAATTAACCGGCTCAATTTCAAGAATTTAAAATATTTCGTTGATGTGTAGGTGAAATTTTAGATTTTCAAGTAATTGAATTCTATCAGTAGGAGTCAGTCAGTCCCTCGATCTTTGTAATAATAATTCACTGCCTTCCTCTTTTCTCATCATTTCAGTGAAAGAGTCTGATATTGATGAATTACAAATGGCTTAATGATACAGTGTCAGGGTTTGTTTGTTGTGAATGTGTGCAGTGAACTATCTACGAGACCGAGAACAGATTATGACAGTTGATAAATAATATTTGAAGGGAAAGGGAACTCAGAACTCATACTTCCATGCTTTTCCATCAATGAAGAAATTTGCAAACTATGCAAGAATTGGAAGATGATAGTGGCCATATCTTTTGGATGATTGGTTAGTTGGTTCATTTACTCACTGAAGCAGCCGCAAAGTCGAAATTTATATTTTTAATTTGATACCTTTGACACAGGTAGTTTAGCTCCGTATTTAAAGGCATACGATGTGAAGTTAATTACAAGGTAAGTAGAATGTCTGATTAACGAATTGTCTGTTTGAATAAGTGCTACTGTTGTTGACGGCCAGCACAGTATTACCAGGACGAATGGATAATTACAGATATGATTGACCGTGTAATAATTATTAAAAGGGTATCGGTAGGTAGACAAATTTACACTACACGTCTAAATTACTAAATTATTTCATAATAGGTGTAAGTAAGTAAAGAAGACTTAGATAGTAGTAATCAGACAGATATCAGGAATATTAGCAATTCATACCTAATTATTTACAATGAATTGGTGGAAGTGATTGATTGACCGTGTAAAACTGACAGAATTTGATATATTTCGGAAGTTCCACTTACGTTAAAAAATTTTTGAATTTAAAAAACAGTTAAATTTGAAAATGCAATGGTCGTAAATTTGGACACATCATAATTACTTAATGCTCCATTTTTCTATTTAAATTTGTTATTAAATAAGTAAAATAAGTATTTATGCAGTCACTGAACAGATTTCTATTTCAACCGGAACAGGAAATAAACAAATTGCAGCAGAAATGATAGATTGCATGCCCAAATGGTAATTAGCATAAGCATACAATCACTGTAAGTCTTTCCCAACGCATGATATTTCTTTTCAGTAGTAAAAGAAGACCAAATATTTAAAATTTAATTTTTGCTCTCACTAATATCATCATCATAACTGCTGTTAAGCTTACTAATATTCACTATATTGACTAGTTAATCCCTCATCTTTTATCGGTATTATGATGAACATCATTTACCGTGATTATCATCACCGTCGAATAATATCGTCATCATTAAATTCAGCCAAATATGGCTCATTTTAAAACAACCAATCCATTTCATTTACAAAGAATAAAAAATGTCAAGGTCATCTCGTCATATAACCGGGCATGGAAAACATTCACTCTTTTCATACATCAAACTGGGTAATTGCTATAAAAATTGAATTTTAATTGGGAAGAAATTTAGACAGAAAAAGGCTTCTGAAAAATGTTACAATTCATCCATAATTTAATTTAATTTCAATTTTCAAGCAATTTTTTTTTTTCCTCTTCAGTAAGCCTTCTGAGTGATGCACCTGAAAAAAAAAAAAAAAAAAAAATGATTGATGTAGTTCTCCTTTCACATCATTTATTTTAAAAATCTAAAAATTAGTTGATTGAAATTTGTTTGACTAAAGTGGATGATCGAATTTTTTACATTGTGACCCGAATCTGTGGAAATTTTTGAGGCATTCAAAAGCTGTGATATATTTCGAAGCTTCTATTACTCAGTTACACGGAACAGTCATCTATCTCTTCATTAAGCATTTCCCGATCACTGCTTCCCGTTAGATGTTGTCAATTAACTAGATCTGTCCTAATTAACTAATATCTTATCAGCTTTTACAAACAGTGCCAAAATGGAATGAAAGAGTGGTTGTGATGGTATGGTGGATGATGAATTCCTCGATGATAACCTTGGTTGATTGAGTAAGATGAAAGAAAGGTCCCAGCATGATGTCCGAGCTAATAAATCATTTCACTACAGTACATCACGGACTACCTTACCAAGGACCTGTCATTCCTTCTGATCGCAATCTACAGCCAAGTTCATTCTTCCTCTTTTAAAAATCTACTCAGAGGTAACGGTGAATGGCGATCCAGTCATTCTGCAATGTTTCCTCCCTCATCTTATTGGTAATGATAATCTTCCAAATGACGCTAATCAATCTCATAGAGAGTTGAGATAATTAGAATTTGCCTGATTCCAACATTTGGCTATCGGTAGAGAAATCGATGAATTTTGGATAAATTTTCAATTTATTTCGTTATCCAGTTCCAAGATATTTACAATCTGTCTATCAAGAATAACTTCTCCGGAATAGTCCATTCTCCTGCGATATTCATTTGTATCAAAATGTCACTCATTCTCTTCCATCTCAATAAAACATTCCCCTCTCACTATGGAGATGTCAGAAAGTAAGATGAATGAATGGAACATTCAATATGAGGAACATTATTGGAAATCTTTTGCACTTTGAATAAAACTGGAAAAGGTGCATGTAAATTATTGCACTGCCTAATTAATTAATTGTTGCAACATGAATGGATGGACGGTCGTTCTAGTCTATTATGGAAGTTTTCCTTCAGCGGCTTATTTTCTAGTTATAACAAAAATTATCAAGAAATTTAGTAAATTTCATCAAAAATTTTATTTAGTAAAAAAAATTTTAAAGATTTTTCTTCCAAAAAAAAAATCTTTCTTCTCGAAGAAAGAATACACTTAAATTAATTTCAACACAAATTATTTTTAGATGGACGCTTGGGGAAGGATGTGAAGGAAAAGCAAAGGATCTATAAACGGAGTGGTTAGTATCATCAAGACGATATATAGGTTAGAAGGGGAAAGAGAATCTAATTTCAGGCAATTGTTGTTCCAGCAATCAACCAAGGAAAAAAGCCTACTTTCTACTAAATAAAGCTAGCAAAGAGATAAATAGGGTGCTATAATGGCTCAATATATTCATCCTAAAGATTTTCAAAAAAAAAAAAGAAAAAAAAAAGGAAAAGAAAAAATGAGCATAATTTGGATATCATTTAAAAAGCTTCAATGAGATCAGGTAATACTGCAAATGGTACAACAAATTTTAACTCTCTGCGGAGTCTTTTACCGAAGAGAAAAAATTGAATGTTTCTTGAATATTGAGTTTTCTTCCTTTTAAAAAATCTCAATAATTCCATTTTACATTCTCATTGATTTTCAGAATAAACCGAAAATGAATGGAACTTCAGATTATTAATTTCATTGTATTTCTGTCGTAGTAAATAAATTGCAATGGGACAGTGCAATCATCAGCTCGTAACTGAGAAGGAAAGCTTTGCTCATTTACAGCCAAGAGTTAATTATTTCCGTTTCTGCATATAATTTGATATACTCTTTTGAAGTTCTCTCTCATTTTCCTATTTAAATAAAAATTTGGAACGCGTTGCTTCCGTCC
The DNA here is from genome assembly GCA_003640385.1 of Setaria digitata. Taxonomy (NCBI): domain Eukaryota; kingdom Metazoa; phylum Nematoda; class Chromadorea; order Rhabditida; family Setariidae; genus Setaria; species Setaria digitata. Next base: position 57,630 of record RCAB01000032.1, read on the forward strand.
TCATCATTTAACAATTTGCTAAAAATACGGGTTAATTTCCTCGCATGTGTTCGACCAAACAATTGAATAGGAAGCTAAAAAATTTTCAAATTTCAGGAATGTTCCGAAAATAATGATGAAAAAGTCAAAATGAGTCAGAATGCCATCATCTAATTTAATTTATCTTATTTCCATTTCATTTAGTGAATTGCGTACTATCGATTTCTTCTGTCTATGAATCTTCTGAGGAAATATTCATCTTTCTTTCTGTGCAATTTAAATGGCTCTTCATAAGTTATTATTATTTTACCCGGAAATTTAACTTTACTAATGAGAATTGGTAACATAGCAAAACGATTGCAGAAAGTAATGATGAAGACAAGAGTGTGGAATCCTTATTTCACAAAATGCGAAGCTGATGATGAGCTGAAAAAGCCAAGCCTTACAAGCTAAAGACCACTCCGGAAGAAAATTTCCGAGCCTTCAACAAATTTGCACACCCATTTATAGTTAAAGATAAGGAAATAGAGAGAAGGAAGAGAAAATTTTAAGAAATAATTTGGAACGGAATGTGGAATTTCTTTTTCCCTAAAATCCATCCTTTCTTGATAATGTGAGCATAATAAGTTATTTATTTTTATGCTGTTTGAGAAATTCGAATTTTTTTTTTTCAAGTTAAGCACAATTGAAAATCATGTTTAATGAGCAGCACTCTTTTTTTTTTTATCGACAAAGAGAAGGATCTTCATCAATAAATGGACCGGAAGTTAATACCAGAAAAAAAACTCTGAATAAGAAAACGATACATTTTTACAAATCTTAGTCGCGATTTTAAAAAGATTATAATTTTTTTTTTTTTTTTTTTTTTAAGGATAACTTTCGTCCAATTCATGAAGATCATTTTTCAGGCTTTTCCTGAATCCACCGATACTCTCATCATTAACTTTCTAGAAATTTGCAGCTTTGGTTCATCCCAGGCACATCAAATTCTCGGTTCATTGAACACGAAAAAGATAATGCAAAAAGCTGTTTGAATGACTTGCTAGAAGGTTACCACAGAAAAAACATCTGCCTTTACTGATCCTTGTTTATTTAAACTGTATCATTGCTTAATCTTAAACAACTCAACAAATTTTCATCATTCTACCGTGAATAATGTAATACACCAAAAAAAAAAAAAAAAAAAATGACGAACCAAATTAAAGATTGAAAATTCAGATCTTATTTATTAATATAAAGAGCATTTCGCCTCAGTTAATTCATATACAAAATGTGGAAATTAAGGCAATATTTCTCTGTCTAAATTAAGCAGAATACAATCCATCTACTCCCATTTTCGGAACTTCTAAACAAAAATTAATGATGCCAAATAAATCTTAATTACTTCTCAAAATTTGTCACAATTATGCAAAAAAAAAAAAAAGAAAAAAAAATAATAAATTTTCAAAACTTCAGAATATGTCAATTGCGAAAAATACTAATACCATTTGAAAATTTCTAACTTCAGCTAATTGCTTGAGGAGATAAGACTGCTATTAACAAATTAAAATTGACAACGAGGATGTAATCCATAATGTGTAACTAGGGTCTTCTAATTCATTATGGGTCACTTCAATGATTATCCCTTCGAAAATTAACAAATATTCTGTGGCTCAAGGAAAATAGTTGAATAATAAAAACGATATGTTGTGATATATTTGCAAATGAACAGGCATGAATGAATCTGAAGAACTGTAAATAAAAGGGAGGAAGGAAGGAATCATAAGGGTACCATATGGTTGAATCTATCATTCCTGCAATATATACCATCCATCCTTTCAAGAAATGACAAGCAAACAGTTATCTATCTCATTGATATCATTTTTTTTTTAAATACAAAAAAGCATTTTATTGGCAAAAAAGAAAAGATCTTTTCGGGACTTTCCTTTCTCTTTCTTTCGCAAAATTAGGAAGGGAAAGAAGGAGAGAGAGAAAGAGAAAAAAAAAAGAAATTTTCACAACTAGAAATCAGTTTTGTGCAAAAATAAACAAATATTCTTTTCAGTTTGTCATCCTTGTCTATACTGTAAGCTAAGGGTCAACTTTTTATAATATAGTCTCGAAAAGAAAGAATTTCACCTGATGCGAATGAAATTTTAAGATATTTTATGTATTTAAAAGACAAATGCACTGAGAGTTGCCAAATTTGTGAAAAGTAAGTAAACAAAGGAATAAAATCATTCATCGCACAAATGAAATGTGGTAGCTGACGGCTTAATTATCCATAGACTATTTTAAAACTTGATCAAATAATTTGACTTCTCATTTAACTCATACTTTTGCATTCTTTGTAAAAATTTTAATTTTGATGATCTGGTTTTAAGTTGAATTCTATCTTTTAGCTACCCCTACGACAGTCATTTTTACGTGCACAAACATTCATAGAGGAATTGCTTGCTTATTCGGCAATTTTAATATCCTCATATCCCCCAATACCCATATCCATCTTATAAGTAGTATTTTTAAGAAAAGCTTTTGCAGTAAAATTAGCGCTCAAATTGACATAAATTTGTAATCCAATTATTGAATTATTGTTAATCGAGTTCCATGATTGTTGATATGAGGGCAGTGAATGAAACAAGCAGTAGGAGTGCAGCGAAGAGAGTGCAGAAGGAGAAGAAACACACGTTACAACAGCAAAGCAAAAATTCTTTTTTTTTTGCTAAAGATAAATTTGGCGAGGAATAGAAGGAAATTAAAAGAGACAAGGGAGATGAAAAGGAAAGGAGAAGTAGAACTTATTCAAAATTAGTGCTTCAACAAGGAGCCTATACTTCTCCCAAAAGAGGAAGCAAGGTTATAAGACAATTGAACCTTCTATTCCGTGTTTCGTAGATTTAAATCTAATTTTAATTGCAAAATTAGCGGTCTAGTTTGTGAAATTATCAGCAAATCAAAAATAGTCGACGAATCTTCCAAAAGCTTAGGCTTATCATCTTCGTTCAAAGTGGATCTCAATGGAGGACAAAAAATTCGAACTTCTAACGTCGGATCAAATGGATAAAATGAGATAGTCGCAAACTACCATACTGTCAATGAAACTTTTTCGATTAAACTGGAAACGGAAGAAAAAACAATTTGGAAATATTTTACAAGCCCTCTAACGACAACGTAAGTTTTGAATCGCAGCAAACTGAAGTAAATGTAGACAACATTTCGACTATTGCCTGGACAGGTGACTACGAACGATATAAAGAAAATAATTCAATTTAAAGCCAACCAATTTTTTTTCTCCATTCCTTTCAAGAAATTTAATTTTCAAAAGATAATTTTTACTGTTCAAAAGTCGCCAAAAACACAAAAAGAGTTTTATAAAAGTCTTTTATTTTCTAAGTTAGTGCTCAGGATTATTTTAGAGCTCAAATATTTTAGTCTTAATTTCATTTGATTTTAAAATACTTGTTTACATGTACTTCATTTAACTTTGCCTTCAAGACCTATCTTTAAACAGGAAAACAATCAACTGCAAATCGAAAGGAACATCAAAATATGTGTCCCTCAAATTGAGCAGTATCAGTATACATACAGAAGCAGATGTCAGAAAGTTCCATAACGGAAAATCAACACATCTGCAGAAATTTGAGAAGTACCATACTTTCCCCTCTCGACTTAGTCATAAAAATCCCAGGTGGTGTTCAAACCATAATTAGTCAGGTAGGAAGTCATTATAATTTGTTCACTATTTACCTAACTTAGGCATAATTAGAAGTCCTCAAAAACATTATTTCTACACTAATCGCTGTTGAGAAGCTAGTAAACACGAGATAGTTTGCCCTGAAGAGGCGAATCAATGAATAAATCCACAAACAAACCAAACAGAACAAGATAAATAAATGAAGTTGCACCCCTTAAGGGCATCTGAAACAGTACTGCTTTCAGCAAAGTAACATACTGAGGAAAAAAACTGAAACTTGAAACTAAAAAAAAAAAAAGAAGAATTTATTTCTATCATGAAAGTAAACTGTCAAACTTTTAGTTTCGAACAAAAGGAAGTAGCATTTTTGGAAGTCACTAAAAAAATATTTCTTAAAATAATTCTTTGTCCCAGCTTATCTAGAAATCGAACAAGTAAACACAGTATCATCATCTCTTGGCCTAATGTTCGCTTTGAAGTTATTAATTTCAGAACTTACATTTGATTTGTGCTGTTCCAGTAAATATCAGGAAGGCGTCGAGCATCAACAATACCATGATAACTGAATAGATCCAGTATCAAGGTAATGAGGAAATTTATTGGCATGACGATAAGCAGTCATTGAAAGCATCCGAAATGGTCGCTTCTTTTTATCTTCTACATGAACAATTATTAAACAACAGTAATACTTACCCACCTTTATCAAATCATCAGAATTATTTGAACCCTGAAATTAATGTATATATAGTACAACAGAAAATGAAAAAAAAAAAAACAAATTTAATAAATATCGGACAAGTAATTTAATCGAATATGTTCTTAACCTTCATAATTTATTTCAGATAAGAAATATTATGCATATTAGTCCAGTATGCTTTCTTTTTTGAAATTTGTAAATTTTAGAATTAGTAATAAAAAAAAATTTGCATTGCTTTAGACACTTTAGACACCTATTATCCAATTTAAACAAAAGTATTGTAGATATATTTAATTCCTAAATATAAAACATGAGAAAAAATATAACGGAAGCTAAAGAATAAAAAAATGAATAGCTTGTAGAAAGAAGATTGAAGGATGGTTTCATTTATACCCAAATCTCGACGGCAGATTATGGACTGTATTCGTCCCGAAATAAATTTATCCATCATAATTATAAGATAGATTGAATGATTAACTCAACAATAAATGCCCACATTTTCAGCAAAGAGAAAATTTGCAATTTCATCATTTGAAAAAATTACAAATTCAGAAACAATTCCAAACACATCTATCAGAATTGCTTTTTAAATAAGTTTTTCGAAAACTAATAAATGCATATTTCCTGCTCGAAAGATTAAAGTTTAGTCCTACTGCAGGTTTGTCAAGCCAACAAATAAAACTTTCTAATGGTTGACAAGCAAGAGGTGGGATATAATTTGTTCTGAATTTTAAGTCTTAACCAACTGCGATTCATGACCACTTTTGGAGGATAGATTCGAGCAACAGACAATCTTTTACCATTCATCTATTCATCACTACTAAATTTTCAAAAAAAAAAAAAAATTCCCCTATTGACTAAACTGAAGAAGAATTGCTAAAAGATTGAGATTGCTGGTGCTGCGAAATCAAGAATTATCACCCTTATCACATTTACTATCCTTAATTAAATATTATGCACATTTCCAAGCTGTAAAATTTCGATCAAAAAAATTATGCTATATCACGAGGAAGCAGTGACCCTTTATCAGAATTAATTACACTAATTCTGTGCAAAGTGACAGGAGGAAAAAGAAAAAGGCTCCTTTTTTGAATTTTAAAATATATGCTTGGAAGATGAATTTTGTTTGAAAATTTTCTGAATGCACATGACGAAGTGTTTTGAATAGAAATAAACCGACAGACTCTCTCTCTCATTCTTCCACTTATCGCTTTCATCCGCTCATCTCTTGCCTTTTCTTGCTCTATTGCTTACTTCAAATTTAATTAAATTCCATTATCTATTTTCATCTTAATCTCTTCACTCTTTTTTTTTTTTCTTTTTTTCTTCCGTTTCATGGCTGCCATGAAATACTGATGATATTTAGTGGAATTTTGCTAATTATTTTCTTTGATTCCTGAACTCTTTCCTAAAATTGAAGACTTCAATAACGAAAAACGAACTACTCATCCGACCTCATACTAAGCATTCATTCTTTGCTCTCAAACCTTCCAAACCCATACATGTAAGACAACACTGACAGTAATCGTAGACGGAAACAGCGGAAGTAAACGTCGTCGCGTCAACGGCAGGAAAGTGATGATGGACGACGGACTGACGGACAGATGGATGGATGGACGGACGGACGGACGGACGGACGGACGCCGCCTTCAAACAACTAAGGCGTGGCTTTCGCTTCTCTAGCGTGGACACGCCCTCGACGATTACTACTACTATCATAATCATAATAATGACGACTATGATCGTTACTATCATCGTAACATAATCTTAATAATAATGATCATGTCGTTACTGTGATCGTTATTATTATTTATTTTTATTATTATTAGTAATCATAGTTGTCCATTATAATTATAATTGTATTATTATTAGTTATAATTAATATTCATTAATGATTTTAAAAAATATTATGGCTACTTCTTTTTTGTCATTATTATTATTATTATTNTATTATTATTATTATTATTATTATTATTATTATTGTTATTATTGTAAGTGCCAATAGATCTTAAACTTTATCAATATTGAAACAGTGAGTGAGCCAACGTAATGGAATCGAAAATATTTGTGCGACAGAAGAGGCAATTAAGCGGAGAGTTTTTCAAAATCCAATTCTTTTTTCTAGTAATAAATGATGAAAATAACCGGGAATTTCTTCTACAAAATTATGAATTCACTCATGTTCAAGTTGATTCTCATTAAATCTTTAGACAAGGTGAACAAAAGAAATTTGTCCATCTAAATTTCTCGAATTTTCGCCTTCCTCATTTTCTAATAATTTCTTCCAGTTTTTTTTTTTTTCGTTTTTCTAATGGTTTTCATTATTCGCCTACAAAATAGGTTAGGTCTTTTCCGAAAAACGACAAATAACAATCAAAATCAATTTTGCCAGGAAAGAAAAAAAAACATCCTTTCCCGTAATCATTTAAATGATGTCAGTGTCAAATGATCACATAGTGTGGAATGACAGAAGTTTCGTCAAGTGAACAACACTTAAAAACATGCATTTAATACAAAAGTATCAACTAAATATGCTGGGACACTAAAGTGATGTTATTTTCTAAAAACAGAATAAATGTCGCTTAAGAGCTGAAATTTTCCTCTTCTTGATCCTGAAGTTCGCTGAAGGGAATGTTCTTCAGGAAAAATCCGGTTACAGTTTGTATAAATTGACTGTACAGCTACAGCTACGATAGATCATTGCACTGACAAGTTTAAGTCGGAGAATCTCTCTTCCGGAATCACTCAGTGACAGTTACTTTCGACTTCATTAGTAATTTACAATAATTTGATGATTAATGCTATTCTTTAAAATTATCCGAGCAATCAGATTTATCCCCATTTGAAAGGCTACAATTCGGAGATTTCTAAAAGATTTATCAACAGAGTTCTGTTAATTATGAAAATTTCTTGTTCAGAATTTCATAAATTTAAATCTTCCAATAATTTGTGACAATATGGAAAAGAATGAAATCCGGTTACAGATTATTACGGAACCAACGTTGACAATGGTGATAGCAGGCAGTGATTATAGGCAAGACGGGGTTCAATCGCGAAGCAGAACATTGTTCGTTAACTTTTTATTCTAAACCTGTTTCCGTCTTCTTCTTTTTCCTATAACCACTTTCCCCGTAGATTTATCATTTAAATAATATGAAAAAGAGAGAGGAAATGATAAATATTTGTGATGTACGTAGAAATTCATTCAAAGTCGGAAAGGACTAATATTTTAGTGCTATTATGATGATTTTTTTTTTTTTTTTGTTTGATGAGTCAAAAAGAGAAAAATAAATTTTTCGAAATACTGAAATTCAAAATTTTGCAACTTCCATTGTTCAACTTTTTGGAATTTCTTGCAGTTCGAAAAAGGTTTCTCGACATTCAGGAATGAAGAATGAATGTATGCAGTAATTGTGATGCGACGCAAGATCTGACTGACACATCCAATTATAAATTTTTTTTTTTTTTGTCGAAGATGACGAACGTTGCTAAATTAGAATTTCATTGCTTCAGGAAAAGTATGATGTAGACAAGAAGTCGTAGCTAATTTATGTATAAGGCTCAATTGGGAACGCCGGTAAACTTTCTCTGGCCATTTCTTTTCATTCAACTACAATGATCGTGTAGAACGAAAACTGCTGAAATTCAATGTAAAAATCAAGCGAAGCATTAAAAGTGATTGTTATCTTCATCATAAATTCAAAAATGTCATAGAATTTTTTACAAATGAAATCTTTGATTTTGATGATATTCCACTGATTTTAAACTAATCGGAAATCAATAGAATATCGATGATAAATAAGCAGAAGTAAACTGTAGGAAGTGCAAACATGAATTAATTTTGATAATTTTAATAGAAATAGAAAATCATTTGTTTGATTTCAAAGAGAACATTTAAGAAATAAAATGCTCAATAGCTGACCAAAAGGAATTAGGCGGAAAAATAGTAAAGGTTCCAATTCTGATACCGTTCCGTTGCGCCTTAAATTTGGTTCACTTACAATATTCTTTGAGCATACTCTTTCAAAACAATGTAAATCAGAAGGGAAAAGCCTGACCACAAAACATAATTAGCATGTCTTTTTTTTTTTTTATTTGTCTTTTCAAAATCACAATGAGTCATTCCACAAAGAATGGGAAAAGTGAAATCAAGACAAAAAACTTCAGATAAATCACTCCAGTAATAAAAAAAAAAAAAAAAATCACTTCCCAAAATTTTTTGACTAAAAAAAGAAAAAAAAAAAATCAACTAAGACCAAAAAACCAAAAACTACTGATATTCACAAGAAATGATCAAAAGCCACCCACGAGAAAGGAGTAATTCGAGAGCTAATGCATTGCAGTATGGAAAGAAGTACTAAGGAGAAAAGAAAATATAGAATTATTTTCCTACCTTGGGCTAAAACCAGTTTAACCTTCGAGGTAACATAGTAAAGTAACAAAAAAAAAAAAAAAAAAACGACCATGAATTTACATTTCAGCAAAAAAAAAAAAAAAAAAAATATCCATTTTCAGGTAGGTATATTCAAAGTGGTAAAGAAGAAGCACTTTTTGGGCGACACTTTTGCGTGTCACCGCCGTATGTGAAGACATTTCAATTACAATCAGACAAGGGGACAAAATGCACAATTCATCCTTTATTGTGTAATTTGAGCAATAAAAGTCAAATTTTATTAGTTTACAGTGCTAATTCCAATTATTGACTTATATTTTAAACCTTATTCTACGAAAAATTTGCTTTTTTTTTTTTTTTTTTTTGTTCTGCAATGTTTAAATTTAAAAAGACAAAATTGTAATAGTCAATAAACCACTGTCTGATAGATGATAAAAAAAAAAAAAAAAAAAAAAATAAGAAGATTTCACGATTCCATTGCGATATAACAAAAATTAGAACCAATTACCATTATGCAACTTTAATAAATTTTATAAATTTATCAAAAACTATAGTGACAAAGCAACGGGAGATTTACCAGTAATTTGGCAAAAAAATACGATGAAGCTAGATTGAAATGGAAGAAGAAGACTAGAAAGGTAATGAAGTGAATGCGTGAACTATCCTATTCTCATCTGCAATTTTAATTACTTATATTGTTCTTCCGACTAAACCAAAGGTATATATGTATATATATATAGAGTATAATTGCCCTTACTCGTAAAAGATGAAAGAGAATAGCCGCTGCATCATTAAATAACAAACAGAGGAAGATTGAGAGAAGAGGACAGCTACTGAGTAAAATTTACGACTTTTTGTGACCACCGATGAATCGATGTCATGAAGATAAAACCGGCGAGAATGCTTGCGCAGCAGTTTCATATCACCAATGCTGTGTTTTGTTTTGTTTTTTTTTTTTTTTTTGATATTTTAATATTTTGATCCAGGTAATCATCGATAAAACTTAAATGTCGAGAGTCTAATTATTCTAAGCTTTACTACCTTTTGCATTTTTATTACATGTAGCGCAATTTATTGAAGTATTCTCGTTTAACTCCATCATATACTAATTCATATAGATACTGACAGAAATTAAACACGCTCTCTATCACATTTTACTGCAAATTACTGCCAAAATTTGCTTTCAGAATAAAACATAAAACAGTTCTTTATCACCTCCATTGTCATATTTAATCGTAAATTACCGCCTGGAAATTGAATGTATTCATCTCGCTGATGAACAAATGAACAGAAGTTGATTTTTGAAGTGAAATAAGTAAGTGAGAGATAATTGAATAAACAATAATAATAACTACATTGACATTTTAATAACAACAGTTGTAATTTGACAGCTTTGTTTACACTTCATTACTGTGAATTTCCTTTAAAATACTGTTGCTATCTACTGTGTAATATTTTGATCAAGTTGATGAAGAGATTGGAATAGCGTTCTTGAAATAACCTCAAAAACCTTTCTACCTAATAAAATTTTGACTAATTATGGAAATCCATTAGAAATTTTAAATTAAAATTTAAGTCAGCACTAATCATTTTTTTTTTTCCTTTTTCAAGGTCTTCTTCGTTAGTTTTTTTTTTTTTTTTTTTTTTGTTTTTCTTGAAATTTTAAAGCAGTAGCATTTTTTACCTATTTTTGTTGAAAAATTACCCAAAAAAAGGTATTGCTTCCCATTGCGGTATCATTGTAAGAAAGTGGAATGCTCTCTTTTACCTTACCTTTCATGAGCTGCATGACCTTTAAATGTCACACAAAATGTTAGTTGTTCAGTGAACGCACATTATCATTTGGCATAGGAATAGTCTGCAGGATATGACTTTGTTTAATAAATTTTAGGAATTTCAAAATACATTTTAAGACTTAAAATATTTCTAAAAAGCAATTTTTACGCACTGATTGTGCTTTCACATACGATTTACATTGTTGTCAGTAGTCGTAAGGATTGCCGAATGGTTTTTTTTTTTTTTTTTATAAAACTGAACTTTTTTGTTTGGTCCGAAAGTTGCTGGAATGAATCATCAGTGCTTCAAAAATAAACAACTAAAGTGTTGATGTTCACAATCAAATTTCAAAAAAAAAAAAAAAATTGAAAGGAGAAGAAATGCGCCCCACTAACAGCAGACAGTTTAAATGATAGGAAGAAAGCCTAATGAACCGAAACGTTGTATTTTAGCATTTAAAAATATAACATATTATTTCAGATTAGCAAGGAAGTTTCAATGAACTTTTGGGATGCAAAAAAGAAGAAAAAAAAAAACTTAATAAAATAGAAATAAATTAAATTACCACAAATCAAATGATTAAGCCTAGAATTTCAGCTCTTTAAAGAGCTCAAAATTTGCTAAGCAAATTTTTTTATCATTTAAGAACATTTAAACTGACAAATTTACACTGATTTCTCAAAAAACTAACACATAAATACAGAAATGGGTGAAAATTTTGAAGAGAAGATTTTAAAATTGCAAAATATTACTTTGAAAATTCAACCTGGCTTGATCTCGTAAAAGAATGAAAAAAGAAAAAAGTGCAAGATAAGAAAAAATCTTTCTCGAAAATTGTTCTTAGGAATTAAAAAATACGTGAAATCTCATGGCTAATAAATTGCTTACTAGTTAACAAATACTATTAATGAGTAGCAATGCTAAATTATCCTTCTTAATAAGGTTTAAAAAGTGATTATTAATTTGAAAAAGTATCTTTCTTTTTTGAAATTCTCTATTCTTCTTTTCAACTAATAAATTTTGAAATTTCATCTTAAATTTATTTTAATTATTACTTTTAATGAATCTCGAAATTGAGCAAAATACATTTATGTCTTTTTGATTTTCCTTTTTTTTTTCTTTTCATTTTCTTTTTTTTTCCTTTTTTTTTTTTTGTTTTTTTCTTTGAGCACTTGACGAACAAGGAAAATTGATCAAAAGGCATCAGTAAAATTGATTAGAAGTTAAATTTAAAACTTTTCTAATTCCATGGCGATCAATATGGATGTTTATAATACTAAACACTTTTCCTCCTAAATAATCCAAATTTTTGAAATTAATTAAATGCAAATTTTTATAACTTTTATTTGGAAGTAAAAATAGCAGCTAAAAATTGACTTTTAGGAAGAAATTTCAACAGTAACATGTGAGATGCAACGAAAAATGTGTAAATTTTGTTCACATATCGCGTGCCTCACGCTAAGAAATATTTGAAAATTATAATTTTCTTTTTTTTTTTTTTTTTTTTTTTTTTTTGAGAACTGACGAAGTAAATGAAAGAAATGAATGGATGTTATTTTTCATACTTTAAATATTGAAGGAAGGAAATTCCTTTCAGAATGTGCAGTAACTGGAATTATGCCCAAAAAAAAAGAAAAAAAAAAAAAAAANTTTTTAATAAAACTTAGGACTTAAAACTTATAGTCAAGAATATGAAACTTTTCGTATAAATCGCAGCAATTGTAGCTACAACAAATTTAAACAATAGTCCCTCAACATTTAAGGAATCTATTCTAAGGAATTCATTTATCTGTAAACTAAAGCTATATTCTATAAAAAATATAATTTTCTGCACAATCTTCTCAGCACATCATATAGCCTTTCAATCAAAAGAATTTTTTTTTTTTTTTTGCTATTTCTGGTTTTTCTTTCCTTATCTAAGTTTGAACCTAATTCCTTTGTGTCTGGCATATGGAATGATGGGACCTTCCCCTGTCATTAAATAACAAAATGATAATATGAACGGTAATTAATTTTAAATTGTCGATAATGATTGTTGGAATGCATAAGTAGAATTTTAAAATAGTAAATTAATGGAAATTAAAAAAAAGAAAAAAATGTAATAAAAATTAGACTTAAGAAAAGTAAAATTAGATTGAAGTAAGGATGTTATTAAGGAGACGTACAAGTATGAACTTATGCGTTAAATTAGAAGATATAAGATAGCTAAGACTGCAAACTTCCAAAGGAAAATTAAAATGAAACATTTCGTATTTTATTGAAAATTACACATTGTGATTATCTCTCGAAGTTTAGCATGAAATTTTTTTCAAAAAAAAAAAAAAAAGATCGTCCTAAATTGTCAATCAAGCAATAATATATAGACAAAATTAATATACATATATGTATATATAGTTTAGAGACTGCATAAAAAGATTTTCAGGCTAATCTGAAGATATCAATGATTACCATAAACAGGATAGAAAGATAAAAAATTAAAACGAACTTTTTTTTTTTTTTTTTTCTTAGTCTCATAATATGGGACAATTATGTTTGTTCATTCATTGTACCCGGTCAAGAACAACTGCGAGAAGGTATTATGAAAAAATGGATTTAAAAAAAAAATACTGCCATTTCTCTGCAAAATATTTCATACTTTTTTTTTTTTTTGCCATTCTTTATTGAAAATTGCTCAGCCTGATTATCTCTCGAAATTTAGCGTAAGATTCTTCTTATAAAAAAAAAAAAGATCGTCCAAAATTATCAATCAAGCAATAACATATTATGTATAATTCTTTTGAAGTAAATTATTATGATAGTCAAGTTATTGTACTCCGATGAATTTGGAAACTTGAAGAATAAAACTGAAAAATAGATGAATAGAAGAAATTTCAAAATATTTTTTTACAATTCTCTTCATTTCATAATTGCTAAGAATGAATCAAGCGAAGGACGTTTTGATCAGAAATATAAAATTATATACAACAGCTTCAGTTTCAAATTCAATTTCATTTTGATTCTCTTCTAATATGGCTAATAACGCCGACTGTCATACATTTAAAATTATGCTTGCCTTTCGTTTCAAAAAAAAAAAAAGATTCAAGATTCGACATTCTACAACATCATTTAGGGAAATAACTTTGGTTTCAGTNAAAAAGAAAGATTCAAGATTCGACATTCTACAACATCATTTAGGGAAATAATTTTGGTTTCAGTAGTCTTATATTGTACTAAGAAATTTTATGACAAAGGCAATAAGATCGTTAACCAATCTGGCTAACTTCAAAGCTATTTTATTTCCCACTGTAACTGAAAATGCCTTAGGAATCAAAAAAAAAAAAAAAAAACTGTGAAATATTTCTCACACCTTTTTACAAGATTTATTTATTCATTGAAGGCTAAACATGGCCAATTTCAGCATCAGCAATATGCTGAACTATTTGCAGCACTGTAAGATGAATAAATGGCTGGCTACACATGCTCATCAAATAGTCACGAAAAAATGGATGCAAATAAGAGTTAGTTTACTTAACAATATGTAAATAAGGAATAGTTGATGACTATGTATCGCTTAATCTAGAAGAAATTTTGGTGTACAATTACCATTTTTCTTTTTTTTTTTTTCGGCAAATAAGCTCTAATTACTTATTTGCATTCCAAAAGGAAAAAAAAAAAAAAAAAAAAAAAAAAAAATTAAAGGAAAAAATTGAAAATTGACTCTCTAGGGAAGAGATGCCTAATAATTCTCTGATTCATCAGTAGGCGATCAGTCGATAGTTGATAGTAATGCTTGTGCACCAATTGAATTCCAAAAAATTTAACTAAGCTTATTTCATTACATTCAAAGGGATGAGGTCATTCGTTTTCTTTGAGTATTTCCCTAACTTGGAAATATTTTATGGAAATTAAAAGTGAAATGATTGTAATTTGAGGAAAAATCGTGGTATCTAAACTGAATTACACAAAGAAAGCAGCGAAAATCAACAATTTAATTACCAAAACATCCGTTATAAAGACTAACGAAGTCGAAATGCAACAAATGATAGCAAGAAGCATGACAGAAAAGCACTTCATTACCTTGTCAAATCCAACTTAAATTAGCCTTAGACTCTTTTACTCTTCTAAGTGTCAACTAAATAAATAGAAATGACAAATATAGGATGAGCAATATCTAGTTGAAAAACACGATGGAGATCTAATTAGAATGCTCCATAATATTCATCTTTAATTGCTCGAAAGTTTGTTGAGAATAATAATGATACCTTGGGATGGATAGTTGTCAAGAACAGATGAATAGCAACTCAAATTCAACTGGTTGTGATAATTAAAGAAAATTTTAAAGGAATGTCTGGGAACAAAACTCAGCTGCCGAAGGCTCTTGTTAATCTTAGAAAGGAAATACTCAATCTCCAATTTATCATAACTAGTCCGGCATCTTTTCTCCCGGTGCTCTAATAAAACTTCTTGAAAATGTCTAAGGTAGGTTTGAGCATAGATTTATGGCATAATCTAAGAGCTCACTTCTTCCAATTTTTAGTTATAAAGCCATTGTTTCACGGCTTATTCTCTTGACTTCTAAATCTGAAGCGCAATTTGTTCCTCAGAAATTAAACATATCAAAATGATTGTAATATCGAAAATTTTGTTCAAAATGAATAAAAAATAAGCTTATTTCAATTCCGTTTTTTGTCATTCTTCCTGGCAAAGAGATTTTTGGTGCACATTTTAGGAATCGCCAAGAAAGAAAGAAAACTAAATACAAAAAATATTAATTAAATTTGTCTGATAAAATGTCCATCTGACCGTCTAAATTACCACTTAATCGATTCCTAATTAAATAAATAAATCTTTTTCGCCTGTTCAAGAAATCTTCTCGAAAATACTATCTGGATGTCAATATGTTTTTCAAATATATGTCAATTCTGGAAAGTTTGATTTCTCTAATTTTTCATTTTTCTAAAATGCAAAGTACAAAACAATTAAGTTCATAAGATCATTAAATTGGTACTAAACTCAATACTTTTTTCAAAAAGACCTAAACTGTCGAATTTACTGTCCGTTATATTTTAATATGCAATTAGACACTAACATAATTATGACAGTTATTTTTTAAATAAAATTAGTTTTAGTAGTTCAAGTAGCAATTGAAGACATTTTTCTTGTTTAAAACTTTTCTGTTTGTGGAATTCTCAGCTCTAAAGCATACAGGAAGTGTCCTTGAAGGTTTTTCTCTATTATATTATTATTATTCCTTTGTCAGAAACATCAAAACTTATTTCATTCAAATCAAAACAAATTTTATAAATAGCGATTTAAAATTCATGTGGCGTTTCAACGTAACGCATTTTAATTCTCCTTAGATATTACTTAGCAAATTATTAACTAAGTGCTACTAGTATCAACTTGAAAAACTTCATTCGTAAAATTGTATGATTTCTCACGGAAGCTTCAATTCTTCCGGATAAGGTTTATTGTTCTCAGTGGATTATAAAAGAGCAGGAATTATCCTTCTTTTGATATAGCACTCTGTCCTACAATACAATAAATCCGAGGTGTAATGAATATGGAAAGTAGTACGAAATAGGATTATTCAGATGAGATGATTAAAATGTGTCCACTGAAGAGGATATACTTGACCTTCGCCATATATTACATTAATCTTGCAGCGCCGAATGTTTCCTAGAGGAGACAGGTATATGAGGAAGGTAGTAGTAGTAGTAGTAGTGATTTCAAATTAGAAAAATCCTTTTGATAGAATTTCTTATCCGAGATACTCAACTCTTTGTACATGTCATTTCTTGAAGTTTGTACAGTGGTGACCTGTAAAACAAACACTTCATGGCTTGAATGATGAAAGAGAGTTTCTGTTAAAATTTAAGTACCATTCGTTTCCAACAGTATATTAGCTTATTCGGATTACAATGATAATGGATCGATTTTCCTTTGTTATTACAAATTGTGTGAAAAATAACACTCTGAAAAATGTATTTGGGAGTTTGAAACTTTCCGAAATACTGAAAAGCATACGATATTCAGTGATCTAGAAAGAGAAATAGGCTATTTTTAGTTATGTAAGAAAACTAATGTTGCACTCTATCTCACAGAGGATTGAAAGATCACCTCCTTGTTTGATAATTTCATTTTATTTTTTAATTTAGCCGAAGAAGTTATGAATGAATGCTTTGGAAAATTATCGAAGCGAACTAAGCTTAAATGAAACTATAACTTGGTGATAATTAACTGTTCCAGAGTTTCATTCAGAATTGATCTCTATAATGACTGATTAAGCCAGCCATCCGATGAACATCATCACTTTAAGGAAAGTTATAGTTGTGAAAGTCTTCAATAAATTATCATGCCGAGACATGTCTCCTTTTATTCCCAAGTGCATATTCATATTTTAAAAATTAACTTAGTTCATGTCAACTAGTTGCTATGCTACTTGTAACTATAGGCAGAAGAAAGTCTAAAATAGCAATCATAATCTCTTATGAATAATAAATTATTTGAAGACGTTCAAACAGTAGCGGTGAATTAATGCTACTGGCTAATTTCTCCCTCGTAAATTTTGATTATGTAGAATTCAAAGACTTGAATCTTTTATAATTTTCCTACTCTTTAATTTTCTCTTTCTTTCTTTGAGAAATAAATGCTAATTAGCTAAAAAAAAATGCTATCATTTCCTATCGTACTACTTAATAACTTATGCGTGAAATTCAATGAAATTGCTAGTTGCCAACAAATTGATTAAAGTATGAAGTGATTTTCTTCATAATTCGTTATTATTATTCAGCAATTGCTAGCAAAACTATTGCTAGAATATCGATGTCAAAGACATGCAACCAAATGATAATTGTGTCAACTTCCTCCTTGGCATTTAATGAAGAAGTCAATCCAGCGCTGCATGAATACAATCTTTAATGAAGCACACTACTATTAGTGCTGTGCATCATTTCATTAGTTATATTCGACGATTAGCATTAATCTAGACTAGACAAGGCATATACATGATGAAATGAGAAGTAAAATTAAATTTAATTAAGGCTTGCAAAGAATCTATTCTAAAGTATTTAAAAGAAAAAAAGTTTAAAAAACAATTTTAACAAAAAAAAAATAACGTGTTTTTTTTTTTTTTTCAGTTACTGGATCTCATTATTTAATTGTTAATCTTTCAGTGATTTTTAAATTGATGAAATTTTAGAAGTTTGGAGTTTTACGAATCACTTCTGACCTGATGATTTTTTCTTTCTATAAAAGAACAGTAAAGAAACCTGCTAAGGAAAACATAAAATCAGTACTCAGAATAAGTGCTGTCCTCTTTTCGAGAATTAGAAAGGATCATTATGGTAAGTAGTAGGTTCTTTCTTGAACAAATAAGTAAAACAACTTTGTCACATCAATGGAAAGAAAAAAAAAAAAATGGAAAATTTGTCGTAAATTTTGGGTCATTAACGAAAATTCTTCAAGTTTCTTTTTGGTATTTTTTATTTTGTCATTGGATCATAAAAATTTCGGAGAATTAACGCAATAATTTTTTAAGGAATATTCCAAATTTGAAGACTGAATTTTGCGAAGAAAAAAAAAAAAAAAAAAGGGAAAAAAGGAAGAAATCTTTTCTAAGCGCAAATTTTTGCCCTTGAATCACTACATTATTTAATACATTAAAATTATCTTTGAAAGGAATATTTTTCATTTCAGTACTAACTTCAATAAAAAAAGCTTTCTCATCGTGCCAAAAAAAAAAAAAAATTTTCCAATATAAATCAAAAATTGAGTTTTTACAGGTAACTTCTCCTTGTTTTATATTTCTTGTTTGATTTGCATGTGTAAAGGGCAAATAGAATCGGAAATTAACAGAAATTCTAATCTCACTCACACAGAAAAAAAAGGTCAAGAAGGAATCTATCCTCAAAATCAATTTCAGGATTCATGTAATCCAAGCTAAAAAGTAAATGTTATTCATCATGATATTTGTAATTCCGAATACGATGAAGCTTCGTTGAAGTAATGTGATCATATTGCTAAATAAAACTGTCTCAATAAAACTTGCTAGAACAAAACAACGGAATTTCTCTTGATTCATTCATGTAAATTTGTCATCACTCATTATTTAATTATTATATATACACTCCTGGGGACGATTTAATTAGTATATTTGATTAATCAGTTTAACTGTGAACAAGTCTGTATGAAAAATATAAAAAAAAAAAAAAAAAGTAGATTAGGTTTTCATACAAGGAAATTGGAATAGGATTTTTTTTCATTATCTGCATTATAAGTAGATGCTTGTTTAAATGATGCGTTTCATTTCATTTGCTAACAATTCAGAAGTGGTAAGTAAAAATAGCTTAGTTTATTTTCACAACAGATAGAAAAAAAAAAAAATTGAATTGTTATGATGAAAACTAAGAGTGCTTCTTATGAATAAAATAAGACGTAACTAGATAGACATGGATAAGAGAAATATCGAGGGTAACACTTTTACTTACTAAAACAGTGTTTGGTTGAACGTCGAAATGTGAAGAGTTGAAGCAGAGGAGAAGAAATGAAAACCATTTTGTTGTTGAGAAAAGTTCCCATTTAGAACTCATATTTAAAACATAATTCCTCAAAAGCTCTGAAGTGTTATGTACTTTTTCTAGAGCAGTTTAATCCATCTAAATCACTCCCATATATCGAATAAAGAGATATGCCAAATCTTCATTTCTTTTTAATGATAAAAATTATTTTCTTTCCCACTTATTATTTCCTTTTATTTTACATAAATTTTTAATAACTGAATTCTCAAATCTTCCTGATTAACTCGAAAATGCCTCCCAGTAAAGGTAGTGTATTATCTAGTGTGTCAGATAGAAACTGTTATTTGTAGATAAGCTGTACAAATACCTTAATTTAGTAAACACTCTGCTACTGTTTACTTCAAATTTTGTGCCGAATTTGTATTGATGTAAAAGTAACAGAAGCATTCATACATTTGTTAACTATCAATTGAACTTAACATTTTTAATAATAAATTCTCTGCTAGTCCCACAGTATGATTACTTTAGATCAAACCTATACTTACTTTTCTTATAGCAGACTACTACTCCAACAAAAAATAAAGCCTAAAAATCCTTCCGTTAATCGGCTCTATAACCAGAAATGACATTCATCACAGCACTTCTGCATTCTTCAACACAAATGTTTTACCCTCGGAAATTCAGTTCCAAATGCTGATGATAAAGAAAAGAAACGGACATTTTGCTATTTTGATTGGCTACAAAATTTTTCAAGTTTCGAAATTTTTATAAGGTTTATCGTCGAGAATGTATCACTGTATCACTTTTTTTGTTTCATACATCCCACATAAGCACAGCTACCTGTTAGCATGAGTAACTTTTGCATCTTTAGTAACATATAATTTTTCCTATATTTTTCAAAAATACCAAACATATATATATATTACTCAACCTAAATCTACTACACTATTAACTATCTCCAAACGATTTATTACATATAATATTTGATATGATAACAATTTTCTCTCCTTTCAATTCCCTAGGAAAACACTTTCCAGAACAAAAAAAAAAAAAAAATTCCCCCTAACTAACAATTGGAACATTTTTTTTTTTTAAAGACCAATTATGAAATTGAAGAGCATGAGAGAGAGAGAGAGAGAGAGATGTTGACAGCCAAAATATGTCCATTTCTGAAGTTGATCAACAGTTGTAGCTTTAAGCTTCAGTCTTTAATATCCTCTCTTCCTGCTTAAAAAAAAAAAAAAAAAAAAAAAAAATAGCAATAATTCCAGGTCTAAGAGGGAAAAACAAGAAAATAAATCATATTTCACGATAAAACAACTATCAACTTTTTCACCATTCGTCTTTCGTACATCAAGTCTCTTGACCATATATAGTGGCATCACGTCTGTACTAATTTTTATTTTCTCTTTCCACAGCGCAGAAGTAGCAAGAAATAAATTTTATTTTTCGATAACAAAAAAGAAAAAAAAAATAATGATCATATTTCTAAAATGAATCAATCGAATTTGAGAGTATGTCATTTTAAACACGAAAGAGACATGAAAATACCATCCGAATTTCTGAAGACTTAAATTACAAGCACAGCAATGTTACACACTGCTTTGGAGTGAGCTTACTTTCAGTAGTATAAGGCCCAGAATATGCACTAGCATTATGCTTCGGTATGAATAAGAAGTTTTCTACTACTTTTCTTAAAAGCATCTCTGAAATTTTAATCCAGTCCTTGGATCGCTCGCTCGCTCGCCAACAAAGTTTCTCAATCGGAACAGTGATGATAAATGTTGCGGCAAAACCTGAATCACAAGAATGTTTCAAATAAGGGCATGCATTTTTGTCCTACAATCTTACATTCAGTAGGAATACTCTCGAATTAGTTAAATTGAATAAGTGCTCAAGTTTTAAAATTATTTCCCTTAAATGCCCATAAATAAATTATTCAGTGATGGGAATTAAGGATCATAATAAAAATTCATGCTTAATGAAAAAGAAACAGCCTAATCGAAAATTACTAGTGTGTTATTGGATACTAATTCCAATTCCGGTTGAAGAATAAGCAAAGAAGCAACTAATTGAAATGAAACAAGCCTCTAATAGGCCAACCGAGATAGGAGAAAACGACGGGTTTTTTCTACTCCTTCATCATCGCTACCCCAATGCTCCAAGCTACAAATGAGCATAGGAAAAAAAAAAAGGAAAACTAAATTTACTTTCGAATAGAAGGAAGTGAAAACCTATTTTGCTTTTATAACGTAAATACTTGATAATTCTTAATCTAAACAGGAACATGGACCTCTTTCCATTCCGAATAGTTTACAAATAAAAGAACAAACAACCAAAATTCCGTCATAAATTATTAAGACCGACGGTCATCACACTTCATGTTGTGAAGCAAAGCAGTACGGTAAATTAAACATGCATTTCCATGTTAGTATTTTTTTTTTATGTTAATTACTAATTTAAACATACTTCTGCATATAATCCAGTTGTTCAGTAGCAGCAATATACCAGTGCTAACGTTCTGTAACTTTTGTGAAAATCCATGGCTTTATGAGTGCACCTTGACCAATCATAGGTACTTTTCCAACTTCTAAATCAATATGCAAAATTCTTCTCAAAAAACCAATAAATAAATAAACAATAGGAAAATGAAAAGAGAAATAAAGAAGAGAAAACAATACGTATATAAAATTGAAAATACATTAAATTAATTTTTACACTAAATGACACTACTTTTCATGTAATAACTTTTCCATTCCTGAGACATCTCTGAGCCAAATATAAAATATACTCATAGTAAAACCAATGTAATAGTTGCAAAATTTCACACTCCAATTAACAATCATTTAAAATTTAAAATCATTTAAAAGTCAGTGTCAGAGTGGTTTCTGAAAAATTACTTCATGTAAATCAGATGAGACAATAACTATCATCCATAAGCGGCGAAGTTCAATAATGCCTAAAGCATCTCTAATAATTAAGAAATCATTTGCAAAAAAGTATGCCGCCTAATAAAACTTAACTGCAACTATTGCGAAACCACGAGTAAAGAGAGAGAGAGAGAGAGAGAGACAGAGATGACAGATCTGATAAACTTTAACTGTTCCTTTATCATATAACTATCTCACAATAAAGTTTCTGCTGGGGATTTTAAATCATAATTAACGAACCTTATAATAATCAATATAAGACACCACATCACTGCGTGTCAAAATGGAACATTCTGGCAGGTTTCGCTGTACTGCCGAGTGTAGGACCAATCAGTCAACTTTGTATATCGCTGCTCTCTGAATCATTGCCAAAAACACTGAGATTTTGCTACCAAAAAATAAACAAAACTAGTGAATTATACGAAATGTATGCTTGTATGAGCTTTTTTAAAATTCAGGAATTACTTATGAATGGAATAAAAAATTTGTTTTAATACTTGAAGTGTGAATGCAAAGTGATTAACTACGGAGGATAGCATTCAACTACCTTAGCGATTGTTTAATGAGTAGTATAAAAGCCTTCCTGAAATATATATATATATATATATATATATATATATTTTATATTATATATAAATTTTTTTATATTATATTATATTATATATATATATAATATAAATTTTATATATATATATATATATAATTTTATATATACATATATAAAATTTACAAAACTACTAGTCCTCCACAAAAGGAATAGCAATAAGAGAATTGACAAGCACCAAAGTCGCTAAGAATCTCCTGTTGTAGAAAAATTTCGCAAGAACTTGAATTTGAATAAATGTAAAGTTTCATCATCAGTCAAAGAATAGACTTTCCACAATATAAAATTCAAACATTCGGTTAATGTCCCGTTATAAATAAAATATTTGTTGAAACAGCTCATAACGTAGTAAAAAAAAAAAAAAAAAAAAAACTAATAGGGAATATCAACAAAATTGGGCCTCTGTTAAAATGAAAAGATTTACATTCATACCTTCACGAAACATAGTTAAATTATTAATGAGAACCAATGAACCCCGCCAAAATAAAGTAAATTCTGGTGAAAGCTCTAATGATAACTGATAACAATTACAAGAGTGATAATTACCTTGGTTAAAGTTCGTAATTTTAGAGTTAACGGAATATTTCCAATTACTTTTGATGTTGCTACCGTAACCTCGACAAACTTATTAGCTTTCATTCTTTTATGAAGCCAATGTGCATCCTCCATTCTTTTTATTAATTAGGTCGGTCAAACATCCACAGTTTATAACAATAAATTTTATCTGCAAACTTCCTTAAAGTTCCTTTGTAAAGCAGAAAAGGAATTCGAAAATAACTGAAAATCTAGAAAAGCGAAAATTTATAACCCGTGCGACAACGGAGAGAAACAGAAAAAAAATTTGTTTTAGGAATTCGAAAATAAAAACGAAAGACGTGTTTGTTAGAAATAAGCAAAAAGGAATTTTCTTCTCTGCTTACTTCTTCATTTTCAGCGATGAATTGTGCAGCCCTGAACATCAAATCAGGATAACCACCCACTAAAAACGAATACCGAAGTATTTTTCATTTGTGTGCCATTGCAATACCGACCATTCTGAGGGTAGGCCCTTAGGTAGCTTTTGCAAATTCCTGAAAACTAATCTAAAACTCGAAAAACTAACTCGCCAAAAGAAAACTCACGAACTTCAACATACCCATTTCACCACATGTTACTTCATCACCGAAGTTGACACAAAGACGTCGAAATGGCAAACTGCGTCGTTAACGGTATCAAACACAACTTTCGCGAAAATTCCCTCACATCTATTCTTAATTTTTCACGTTCCGTAC
Source organism: Setaria digitata (assembly GCA_003640385.1). Lineage (NCBI taxonomy): Eukaryota > Metazoa > Nematoda > Chromadorea > Rhabditida > Setariidae > Setaria > Setaria digitata. The sequence goes on from RCAB01000032.1 coordinate 81,451, forward strand.
AATCCGTTGCTTACAATAATTCTGCAACAGCCTGCAAAAAATATTGAAACTGGATTGAGATAAAACTTTGCTCTAAATTCTTTCTCAAATTATAACCATTTAGAATGTACAAGGAAAATTTGTCTTTACCCGATCACTTTTTTCAAAATCATATTTCCGTTTTCTCAGTGCAATCTGCAGCGGAATGGAATTTGCATTTAGAGTCTGCATATAAAAAACGCTAGAGGATATGGTGATTTGCTTTGTGTTGAATGATGTGTTCATTCCCAAATCTAAAATTACCAATTATAATTGAGATCCTAAAGTTCAAAAGTTCATTAGAAACTTTTAGTTCAGTTACACATTACATTTTTCTTCCCGCAAAATCTTCAAGTTTACAGGAAATGAATTGGATGGAAGTGTTATGAAGCCACTATAGGCCGTGTACTTGCAATTTGTAATATATCTACTTCCTGACTTTAATACAAAAAATACTGAAAAATTTTTATGGAATGCAGAGATGCATTCTGCTCTTGAAATGATCGTTCTGAATTACATACAACTACCAGCCTAAAATTAACCTCGAAATTATCTAGAGCAAAAAAGGAAGGCTTTCAATTAAAAGTACAAAAAATGTCTCGAACAAAACCACTTAGCATAATATATTGGTAATAAACAAAAAATGCATAAAATAAACCTCATCCAAACGAAAACAGGCATACACCACGCTGGCCAAAATTATAGCAAACTAAGTCTATGTCTGATGGCTTCATCAATAAGTATTTTTCAACGGAATGGAGCGGTGTGCATCGTTTGATATATTTACATAGTTTCCTGAGAAACAATCACTGTACACAATCTAGGAAATTGCTGACGAGCATTGATTGACGCATGCCTGGAATTGATAGATATTTCATTAATTACCATTCTAGAGAAGCGTAAACAACATCGTTCCATGTAGAAATAGCTCCTAAAACAAAACGCCTAAACACTACCTTAACCATATCCTGAAGACATATGAACATCTATGTTGCAACTGAGAAGGAAATCACTCCCTATCCGAGTTGTTCAAGCCACACACTTTGCCTTCTGGCCAATGTCGAGATTCAAACTCAGTCTTACTTAGCAAACACTTATTTGTTTACAAATGCAATTAACTTAACATAAGTTTTGAAACTTTTAGAAAAACTACACAAAATATTAAATCTTCGTAAGAAATTTCTTGAATAGTTTAAACCAGTCATACAAAGCAAAAAGATCTGCTTGATTTCAGAATATGCCATCTCGAACTGATTTTTGCAGAAGTATAAAGGACGTAGTTTTGTTGAATTTGGCACAGTTCAAATGTATCATGCATCACACATCCAAAAGATTTTATCAAGGAATTTGTTTAATTTAATTTTGGCTCAATCTTCCTGACCACATTCGATGTACCACTGATTTAACAAGTTAAAAATACATTTCTTGTCCACTGTTTGTTCAAGACAATGTGTTCCAATGAATAAAGTGAAAAAGTTTTTTTTTTTTTCTTTTTTTTTCAGAAAGAAATGGAAACCAAACTTTGGGAAAAAAAAAATACCACAGAAATTTCAGTTAAACTAATCCGTGATGAGAGACGTGGACTTAGATGGGTAGATTTCCATGCAACACAATTATTCCATAAAATATTCCATAAAAGAGAATCGAAAACCGGCCTATAACAATGCACGTACAAGTATAACTTTAACACCAGTAACACTAACTAAACCAAGTATTAAACTAAATTAGAAAATACATCACTGAACAAAATCAGCACAAACTGAGATGAAAGATGCAGACAGAAAGACCAAATACTAATCACCGGGGCCAAATAGATTCCTACAATTATATATTCTCACTATTAATATTATTCTGAACACGTTGAGGATGCTTTTCTCCTGCTTTACATAATGAGGCCCCGAAAATCCCAACCTCTGGAAGATCTATTCTAACGGGCAGATCGAAATATCATAAATAATAATGCTCAAAATGTCGAAAAAAAAAAAATAGTTGTATTAAGACGACACAGAACTTTACGTAGTTCCCACTAACTATTAGCTAAAAAAAATTTATGTTCGTTTTCTGTTTTTTTTTTTTTTTTTAAGTTCGAAATTTCTTAGGTTAGAAAATGATACATTAACGGTTAATTGCAAGGAGAAACAAATAAGAACATCTGATGTCTTAAACATTTGAAGCTTTGTACGTCCTTATCGAGAAAGCTTAATTACTGAGTATCACTCGTGAGCTGGGGAAGAGACGATAACGAGGATCTCGATGATGTAGAACACTCTCGCTTCAAATCCCGTAATGACATGACGAAATCTTCAGCAGCTTGGAAATGCAGAGCGAGAGAGTCTGAACCATAAATGCCGGAATAAGTAATATTATTTTCCGGTTTGGGAATGATATTGATGCTGCCAAAGGAAGTTTTCGAAACATTAGCATTAAAGCCAACGTTTGGATTCCCGGCCTGTAAAATTAACGGCGGAGATGGCTGTTTCGTGACTATCTGCCGAAGAGCCTGAAGAACTTCTAAGCGAAATTCGACTTTTTGTTCCGGATCTAGATTTCGTATAGTTGGTAGTAGAGACGAGAAGAAAGCACCATCTTCATCATCTTCCAGAGATCGTTCTTCTAGAATCATTCCCAGTTTTTCTTCTAATGTTTCTTGCTTTATCCAATCACAGCTGACTTCCGTATTATGATCCAAAAAGGGCTTCACAACGGTATCGAGAATGAAATCATAACTATTATCCGGACCAGTTCTTGAATGACGGATAGAATCCGGCTGCGTAATATATGAATTACCCAGAAATGCTAGCAATCCAGCGTGGATATATTCGCGCCTCCGTTTACCTCTTGATTTCACCGCCTCGCCATTTTTTCTTCGTACATCTCGTACATAACAATCACGTATGTTCTTCCACTTATTTTGTATTTCTTTTTCTGAAATAATGTAGAGAATTCAAGAAATTCGCAAAACTTCCTGGGAAATCAGACAACCACAATTTTATAAAGCCGTGAAATATATGTCGTCTTCAAATATCTTCGTCAAACTGTTTGAAATTTAATCTTCCAGGGAGCACCGAGTACCTAAAGTTAAAAAAAAGAAAAATGAAAACCGGATACTAACCGATGCTTTGACGTTCCGCCAAATCCTTGTTCTCGAAATCACGAATAAGCATGCGACTAACAGTAGACCATCCCTGTCGCCGCTTTGACCTATCCCGATAATCTTCGCAAGCTAAATTCCATAGGCAGGGTAACTGTTCAACGGCCCAAATTATAGCTTCTGATCTGACTTCACAAACATCTCTCACGGGCCATCGCACATTTTTCTGGAAAGATCCACGAATGACAAACAGACTAACTACCAAACAGAAAAAATGACTAACATATCGGTATTAAAAGAGAATGATACTTCAAAGACTCTGCGCACGAGAAAAGTATGTCGTAATTATCTCCTTTTCTTAAGTGAAGAAATAAGCATTTCAGGAAGAAGACCAAAACGAAGAAATCTCCAAGCAACCACACACATACAGTGAAGACAGTAACCTCCTACAACTATCGGAGATTAATTAGCTCAAATTTTAAAAATTTTAAAAGCCGAAAGAAATACACTGAAAACAAAAATATTTCGTCAAACTACGACTCATGAGAGAGGAATACCAAGAAATAAGATGTTTTCATGTTGCTAAAATATAAGCACTGATAACCCTCAAGCTATTATAAAAGAATTAGATCTGCAATAAAGTTATGATACACACTACCCGAAACAAAATCAAATACGCAATTTGACACACCTTTGAAAATTACAAGAAAACTGACTCTCATATATTGAGCGAATTCAAAAGGCAGTATACATTTCCCACTGTCCCATATATGCTTATATGACTCTTATCATCCAGGACTAATTAAATGAGGTACTACAACCTAACAAATTTAACAGACTTACCTGTTTCCTAACAATCCACTTTTAAGGTACTAGTCAGCGAGCATGTTACGCATACTGGTGAATATATAAAAAAAAAAAAACCAAGCATCTCAAAACTATATCTTTCATCAAGAATTGTTAACAGCTAGTGGTGCCCAGAAGAAAATACTTCCATTGTCCCAGTACTGTACAAGTCCAAAATAGCTCTATTACCAATCAAACTTTTTACCCTTTCTAATTTCAAAACCACACTAACTTGCCGTCACCAAATAATACAAAAAAAAAAAAACTCTGCATGGCGAGAATTCGCGAAAGTATTATAAAAATTGAGAAGAAAGTACCTTAGTCATTTCTTTTTCACGCTCCCGGTTGATACCACAATATTTATGCTTCGGTCTTTCCACGGCAATTACATCACAGTTTTCTGGAAAAAAAAAAAAAAGTTGCTTTTAGTGTATTTTGATAAAATACAAAAGTTGTTTTCTGCTCGCGAAGTATTATGAGAATAATAAGGAATCAACAGAAGCCAAATTAATCTTTAAAAATGTTAAACAGTAAAAGCTAACCAAAGCTAGGAGTTGGGTTGTCACGCTTATCATCGATATATTCTTTTTTAATGGGAGCATAAGCAGTAGGTCTACATTCCGCGGTGATGGTAGCAGTAGTGATAGTGGTCGTGGTGGTAACTGGGGAACTCTCTTCCATAATAATAGATATATAAAAAAATTTAAATATTTCTCCCCAACAACGACTTCATTTACTGCACCTAAAGTACTATGTGAGTAATGAATGCATAAGGAGACAAACAGGAAGCCAAAATGACTAAATGAAAAGCGAAACTCGTAAAAAATTAAATCGTATTATTATGTCAATTAGTCGAATGAGGGGAATTTTGGTGGAAAAACTAGACGCTGAATGCCTCCTCCTTTTTCTATTTTCAATACTTTTTCACTACATTGGTGTATATAAAACATTTTCTGATATATATTCTTAAGGACTAAAAAATAAATTGAATTTTAAATCAGCAAAAACTAATGAAAGATAAAGGGAACTTTAGTAGAGTAATGGATATTATAAAGTGTTCATACGGGCAAGAAATTACAACCAAACAATAAGCATAATTTGAATTAGTCAACAACTTACTTAATAAACTAGATGATTAGATGATAAATCAGAGTATTTCACAAGTGCTATTATTCTGGATATCTCATTTTCGAAGTGCAGAAGATTCATTCTGATAAATTAACCTCATCATTACAAGTACTATTTTTAACAGGATTTAGGTTGTTAAGGAAATGGTCGCCAAACCGCACTTCCTGTCCTTCTGGTAATTCGTGGTCCAAACCTTTTTCCGTTAAGTCTGGTTCCGGTGGTTGCATCAATTTGAAGCATTTTCAGGTTTGAATCTTTTTCTGTGCTCATTTTGCACTCCGTCTTTCAATTGAATTGTAAAATAATATTTTGATTTGAAATATAGGAAAATTTTATGGTAGTTTTATATTATGATGGTAAATTAAATTTCTAGACAAACAGTGAATCCGATTTCTTCCAGCATTTTCATGAAGCAGTTCCCGTTAGTTCGTGGAAACGACGGGTATGACTGGAATAACTGATTACGATGAGACGCCATTGTATATCCGTAATGACAGCAGTCGTAAGTGATCTGAATTCTAATCAATTAATTTTGTCTTTTTCTTACGTATAAATGGAGTGTTATCCACTGAAAAAATGACATTTAGACCGAAGGAGAAGCTTTTTTTTATATGTTCTTTTCTGTTTTCTTCTTACATTTTAATTAAAGCTAGATTTCATTATCAACATTTGCTTTATCACTGCAGAAAATTTCCAAAGTATTGATGCTCCTCATATTCTGAAGGATATTACATTTGTGAGGCTAAATCTTGAAAATATTTGCATGAATGAGGAAGATGAATTTATCAATGAAGTCATCAGGAAACGGTCTTTGTTTGGGTAAATTAATTTTCGACTCCTTATCGTTAGCTGTAAATCAGAGAAATTAACAAATCAATTTCTGTTTACCTGCCATCACGAGGAAATATTGCGTGCTAAATACGAGATTTTACTTGTTTTAGTGAAATCTCATCCTTGTTCAGATTAAAAATTCAAATTGATTCAGGTTTATTCTCGATTATCAATTTCCATCAATAGATGCTGCCTCCACATCGTTGAAAGCAAGAGTACGCGTACATGCAAAACATTTCAATGGCAGTGTCCTTCATTTCCATCATAAACGAGTTGTACGGATTAAAATGATTCCAGAATTGGTTACTTTATGGAAGCGGACACCATTATTACTGACGGTTTATGCAAAACTGAACACATTGGGGAAATATTCTGTTAGTTTAATTTTTCTATTCTTTTTAGTTGTGCACTACAGTTTTATTTGATAGAAGCAAGCTTAAATTCAAATCTACATTAGTCTTGGATTAATGAAACAAGATTTTTTCTTTTTGAGCGAATTATTACGACTTAGATTTCTAGTTATCTTTTGGAAGCGTCAGAAGTATTTTCTTAAGTATTTGTCTAAGCATCATCGAGGCCAGTTATGTGTCGAAGAACACAGTTCGTGGTATATGCCTCTTCTTTAATATGCTCTAAATTTCAAAGAACTATTTATATCAGCTGACGAACAGTTGCTTAAAAAAGTGCTTTTTGTTGAAATAAATTTTCTATATATTTCCAGATGAAAAAACTAGGAAGCTGTCAAGTGCCATTAGAGGAACTTGTTGTTCCTCCTTTTATCATCTGTCGCGACTTTCTCTTTGTTGGTCCAGGTTTTTCAGCTTCTGCTCTGGTTTGTTTCCAAAAAATTTAAACTCTCTTTGACTGCGCATTGAAGAGACCAAATTCGACTAAATTTAATGAAAGAATTCGGTGTTGTTAGTCTATTAGAAGATGGAAATTTTGTTAAAATTTCGAAATACAAATTTAAGTTATCATTTTTAATGCTGAATTACCGCTCGGTTTTGTTAATTAATCAAATTGTCATAGCTTTAGTATTCCAGATAAAAATCGACCTTGGGTCGCATATACGAATTTTAATGGAAAGGCTAGAATGGATACGAAATGGTAGTTTACCAGGACTTGGAGCAGCTACTCTTGCCAGATCGAGGTCTTCATCTAGAAAAGGATCAAATAACCGTTGTAGTCGACTAACATCACCTTTGCCGCAGCGACGTGCCTTTTCCTCATCTCCTCCACGCATGTCAAGGATTGCTGACCAAGTTGAGTTCCTTCTTACTATCCTTTCCTAGCACATCATTCATCTTTTTTTTTTACAATAAATCTTTGAAATTTACTAGCGAAATTCCAAGTAGTGAAGAAATATTTTAGTGTTGAAACCGTTTCCTACTCCTCTTCCTCCACTGAATCTTGCCAGTGACAGTCCCTCAAGTACTTTACTGCCTTCACCTCATGCAGTAAACATTCCACATCCGATGACGATACGTGAGCTTTGTCCAACCAGTCCATCTTACCGAATCAAGCTCACCGTTTATTCCGCTCGTCGCTTGCCTCTCTCATTCAATTCCAGGTTTTTCTTTTTTCTGATCTTTTATGAAACATTTTATCGTTTGTTCTGGAGAATTAATATAACATTTTTAATGTTACAGAGGAGAAGCTACTGCGCCATCAACTTATCTAACAGTCATTGGGGAAGATGGTCGGACTTTGAGTTCACCAGTACGTGCTGGAACGTTGCAGCCAGAGTGGAATTGGACGGAAACATTCAATGTTTGCTTCTTTTTTTTTTTTTGTAATTGAAGTATTTCATACAGGAATAAATTTGGAAAGTGAGAGATAGAAGAAATTATATTCCTTTATTCTGCGAGTTCAGTTCTCGCTTGTATATTTTGATTTTTTAATCCCTAGACTTACAGAGGGAGAAGTTTTCGAAATATTGATAAACGAAAATAAGTGAATTTGAACCTAATTCAGGTTTCAAGAAGTCGTCAGAACTTAGTCGTGAAGTTATGGAAACGTTGTATATCAGGGTCAGATAAGGTAATTGGTTTTATATCTCTCCAGCTACCGCCCACTGATACGAGGAAATGTGAATATGAAATGTCAGATTTATCGGTTTCGGATCAGGCCCCACTGATTACTGTAAGTCTTTATTTTGCGGTGTTATTACAGTTCTTGGATGATCTAGAAAAAGCTCGAATTATTCAAATTGTAGGCAGTGTGACAGTAATTGGGGCTTTTAATTTGAATTTTAAAAGCCGCAAAAATCCTTGTTTTTTCCAAATTACTTCTCAATTTCAGAGAGAAGTTACTTAAAACACTAAAACTCGTACGAAAGCTGGGCAAAGTACTTTGGTCAGTCTACGTCATAACCTAGACTTGTGGAAAACTACAAGTGGAAAACTTATTTTTAGGAAATCATTCCCTAGTAATAACTCTTCATTCAGATAGTTTGTTCTGACAGGTACAAAATTCTTGAAGATAGGAAGACGTCTTTCATTTTGGTCTCGGAATTTTCAGCTCTCTATTTCATATGAAACACATCTGGATGGCGAGTCATGTAATGATGCTGCACTAACGACCTCTCTGTCACCTTCAATACCGATCAGGCCACTCCTTTCTGAAACATCTCCACGACTGCAAAAGATGACGAGCGAGGAAATACTCGAAAAACTGAGGTAATGTATAGAGCATTTCTAATCACTATTGTTGCATAAATTTTAAGGAAAATGTCTGAATTCCCTTTTATGCTTCTAACTTGTTCTCGTCTTACTGAATTTTTAAAAACTTTAACAGGAAAAACATCTCAGAATTGGAACAAATGATGGCAAGACTGAAATATTCGTAATTACTCCATATTCATGGCTCAGTTTTTGTATATTTATCTACTTTTATAAAAGCACTCATTCTAAACTGACCCTATTAATTACTATATTCAGCTTTCTCGCGAGCGTAGTTTGGGGATTTGTTGTTCCACGAATTAGAAATATTGAGAAGTTGGAGTTAGTTCATCATAATTAAAAATACTACTGCATTTAGTGACCAACTACGATGAAATATGCAATGCCTGATCATCCCACTTTATTAAAACCCCTGACTGACCACTCAACTTAAAATCCAACATTTTTGTATTAAAGTCGCACTCGATCATTGAAAGCCTATTAACTATTGCCGACATTTATATTTACGTGGCCTGGTCAAGATTGCTTTAGTTCTTATTTCTTTTTCAAAACTCCCTTTCAAGTTCCTGCAAATCTTTATCACGTGAATCTTGTCTCAAATTTGGGATTTTAGAGTCAGTTGCTTGCTGTGCATTTCTTTTAAGAGGCCATGTTTTTACCGGAATTTTCTGAATCGTCATTTCAAAATATTGTTTTTTTCTCCAATCCCAAGGTAATAGCAATGCCATGGAACTTAAGGAAATGATTTATGTGAATTAGTGATTTGAAATTTGAAACATATGGAATATAAATACTTTTGGAATAGGCATGTTATGTTTCAATAGGAGAAGCAGATAGCTGAAACGAATAAGTCCCACAGATACTGCAACAGAATTTTCCAGAACCGCGTTTGTCCAAAACATCCACATTCCAAGCAATCCAGCCTATCAAAGAAAAAAAAAAGAAAAAACCCCATGCTTCCTTAAGGAATTTTTTCCCCTACAGAAGCAGGCCACTGATTGCCACTACTAGTTGCGGTTTTATTTCTTGAATGCGAATATGTCACGCGTAAACAGTATTAGGAACATTCTCCTACTAACACTAAAACCTTTAGCTAGGACCATTAGTCTACTAAACCATAAGTAAGGAATGTCTAAAAATATGTCAACGTTTTTATTTCTGTAAAAGATAATGTAAATATTTAGTAAAATAAACGTGACTTCCCAAAATATTTTACAGTAAGATGAAAATATAAATTTAACTAGTGCAGGCACTTACCTTGTCGCAAATGGAATAGAATGTTTTAAAAGGGGAAAGAAACAGTAATATATCAAAATGATAGATTTAGAGAGTATTCAACGACATTGATTACCATTAGTCACTTCTAAAAATTTTTGGAGAGTAGATAATGGCTAATGGCTTCCTATTATTTTTAAAGCCATCGGAAGATAACAGCAAAAGTGGACACTACTAATGATATATTAAAGAATGAAAGTGCTAAAGGTATTCAAGGAATCATTGCAAATCATCATGACTATCGCTTTCAGGGATAGTTCTAAAGGTAAATCTGCACACTGATCGTAAACTTCTGTTTTCAGATCTATGAATGATTTATATACACTGAGCAATTTAATAAGCAAAAGTTAATGATAAACATCATTTATCAAGTACCTCAAAGCTGCCATCCAAACCATCAGTGGAAGCTGCTGCATGTCTCGTGTCGCAACCTTCAATCTCCCCTATTTTCTGACTCGCATGTTGTTTCCTTTCTTTTGGTCTTTCATTAGATTCTCGGACTTCCACAACACCTCCCAAGAATTCTGATTTCAGACGGTCTTCCAATTCAAAATTAAATTCGCCGAAGTTTTGAAGATCTGCATCATTCCAAGCATTCTGAGCAGACGACGAAATTACACTCTCGGAGTAACTACTACCCGATGATGAATGACTACGTTTATCTTTATTGCCTTGTGACTCATGCACTATTGAATCTAGATCATCACTGCAGACTGATGGAGCCGGATCTTTTGGGTGAACCTTCTCTTTTTTTCTCATCATTATTCGAGGTTTTGATTTCGGTTTCAATGCGAATTCAGCTTCACTTGAATCTGATGTATCCACGTTAGGAAACTTCAAACCACAGACAAAATCATGTTCATCTTCTAAAAAGGAAAAAAAGAAAACGATTTACTACTACTCTCAAAAAGAGCGAGAGAAAGAAAAAGAAAACAAAACGGTAATTTACTTAAACTGTGCTGCCCCATATAAGCAGTATTTGTAGTACATACCAGATTTCAATTCAAAATTTTGCAAAAATACAGAGCTAAAATGACCTGTAAGCGGGCTAAGCGATCGACTTGGTAACGAAGGTTTGTCAGAAGTTTCAGTGTCGGACTCTTCTCCATCATTAAAACCCGGTGGAAGCAAATCCGCTAATTCAGTATCTGTGTCATCTAAAAAACGAATATACCTAATAGAGATCAGAAATACAGAACAACAAAACAAAATTTATTATCTCTCTATCAAGACATTAGAAATCCTTTGCTAAAAAAAAAAAAAAAAAAAAAATGCAAAACTTGATCCTAAAGGAACATACGAACAGCGAATATGTTCTAGTGATGAAATAACTAAGAGAATGGATTTTACAAAAATGAGAGTACGAAGCTTACCACAAAATGGTGATCTCTCAGGAATATGATCAACGAAGACTTGGCAAACTGGACCCAGAAAATAAATCAACAGATAATCCTCACAAACTTTGTATCTTTCATACAGAATATCAATTATTGGTTGTAGGAAAATTCGATAAAAATATGCACATATCTAAAGTAATTCAGAAATTTTGGAAAGATTGGTTATTTGAATAGAAATGCTTGCTTTGGAAATTATTTGTTAAAAAATGAAAAAATTATTCAGCCAAAAATTTGGTAATAATGAAAAGTCACTCTAAATTGAAAATGAAAAGGATCTCCATCGTAACTTAGAATAAGAGAATAATTTACCTAAATTAAGCAGAAAAGGAATTTAAAGTGTACTTACTTTATTCACTAACGAAAGCAATAATAAGAAAAAAGGCCACAAAATACTATCACGCACTGCTATCGCCAAATTATGTAACATTTGTCTCATACATACGACGGCTTTATTAAACTGACACTGGATCCATCTGAAACATGTGAAAATACTTCAGAAATTATTGAAAAAAAAAAAAGTAGGGAGATTTTTTTTTCATTGGCTACATTTTCATCTGGTAAACAATAATCAATTCTTAGAAAATAGCAATTAAAGCCATGATTATAGCAGCTTAGCGCAGAACGGCTAACATCATTTTGTTTAAATGATATGGGAAGGTGTGATCCTATATAACTCCTTTCCTATTCATCCAAAGTAGTTTAAAAAAGAATTTCCTCCTGTACACATTAAAAGCTGCAGTTGAAAATTTAAAAAAGCGTAAAAAATATCAGAAAAACTCAAACGGGATAAAATTATTTTAAGAATATTTCTTTCTCAACCTCGAAGGATGACTTACCTTTCAAGTGGATTTATGATGAATCGTTGCAAATAATCATAAAAATTCACGAGATGCTTCGAAAGAAAAGCGATGAACGGATTTATCCAATAGCCACAAGTAACATAGACAATACCGAAACAAATGTAGTTGAAAAACATCTGTAGACGGGTCATGACATTTAACAGAAACCACGACTTAAGGCTAGGCCACCAGTGCGCGCACAGCCAGTACTGCAGAAATCGAATAACTGCACAAAAGGTATTCCTGATAGGTTCCACAATTTTCGCTTTCATCCATTTCATAATAGTAAAACAGAAATTTAAAATCGAATTCCGAGTAGCGACAAACGTAAAGTAAATATAATTCCTCGTAGCAACTATAGCGCAATAAAAATCATCTTTCAACCCTTTGATTCCCCTCACGAAGCAATTTTTCAGCCGCAAAATCTCATCGATTATCCTACGCTTACATGTCAGAAATACAGATAATACTCCATTTTTGGATACCACGATTATAGAAATTATTCCATTCCATATATTCGTGACTGTATATACTATTTCGTTCTTTACAGTTACTACCGCATACACTATTCCGTTCTTGACTGCCACTGCAATATATACAATGCTACATTTTACACGGACAACTCAGTTAGGAGTGTTTATACTGAAAATAATATTTTTTGAAAATGTAATTTTGATGACAGTGAAAAATTTACAAAGTCCATTCCTTAGGTCGCAAACTGTTTGGAATATGATGCTTTTAATCTTAAACAGCGTAGAATTTATAATATTCAGCACAGCATCCTTTGCAGTATATAACTTCATAACTGCTGCATCACAGGTATCCCTTATTACAGCTGTTATCTTTAGCAGCGCCTTCTTGATCTTTCCTAATAATACTGAAAACAAATAATGTTACTCGAGAACAATACTATAATTCCTGGACTTTACAATAAACAACTATTTAAAAGGACAAATAACAATCTGCAACTTCATTCTTCAGACAAAAAGAAAAAAAGCAGTTGGAAATTTTCAAATATACATGTAAATGGCTAGGATTTTTCAAATTTCGAAAAAACTAGAAAGTTAAAAAAGCGAAAATCCCATTTACTGACCGCGAGAAAGTTAAGAAATAAAAGGTGCTTTAATCTGTAAAGAGTAAAAATTACCAACCTGTTAACCACTTTAACTTCACGAAATATATAAAGATTCTGTAAAATGAACAGAGAGGGGAAATGACAGTTTTCTGAATAACATATGTCGTTGTTACGTATATTGTATATAAGCATCCGTTGATTTTTTGCGGCGCTTGGTGGTACTGCCATACCGGGTTTATTATTAATAATGCAACTAAAAAACCATTCTACCTTCGGGTGATAAATAAAAAAAATCAAAATATACTCTGAATAATTAAACAAATATTAAAAAAAAATTATTAAAGATAATAGAAATACGCGTCGTGTGAAATGTATTTCTAAAATTAGAGAACCTGCGGTATAGGCCGTCCAACATGCTTTCTCCAATTCACTTCGATAAAGGAATTGGGCACTGCACAATACCATTATAACACTTACTGTCTGAAAAAAACTGAACTTTCTTCAGAACTAATAAGACTACAATGCTGCACCATCAACTTTGCAAAGGATACACAGAATCAGAGTTCCCAGAAACTGAAATATTGCGACTTCATGTAAGATATTTTATGCATTTGTGGTCACAACAATTCAGTATGATTCCCACATTTCCTTTTCCACTGAATGAATTTTGTAGGTCCGGTTATTTTAACCTAATTTCTTTGCCCCTTTTTTACCCATGATAAACAGCTTCAAATATATAAATTAATATATAAATTAAAGAAACTATTAATATATGCATGTAGAGAAACTATAAATATACAAACCATAGAAACTAATATATTAATATACTCATAAATTAAAAAAAAATACATAATTGAAAATTAGAGCGACGAACCCTCAGCAAATTTCTCAGCGGCCACGTTAAAATATGCAACAAAATACTTCGTTCGTAAGTTGGTGATAATAAAATATCCCAACCAAAGATAGTCGCTGCCAATGAGACCAATAATTGTAGTTGTATTTCTTTATTCAGGTAAAAGACACCCCACCTAGGAAGTATGAAGTAGAAGGTATAACTTCTATCGAAAAAGCATAATCCGAAATCTTGATAAACTTCCCAAACCCAACTTAATCTCCCCGATGATTTTTTTTTAAACCACGGTTTTCTTAGCGGTACTTTTATTATTAGGATTACACAAAATTCCTACTTAGCTAATTTCAATAATACCAGGTCAACTTATGTGATTTACTTCTTAGTATAATTGCACGGCGTTATTATTTCCTAATCACTGCAACAAATAAATATTCAGATTAATGTGAATGATAGGCAGGCTATAATATTTTGGCTAATGTCTAGGGTGGATGATATCAATAGATCTCTTCCAAAAAAAGATGCTTATTTTCTAAAGTTCACTTACCAGAAAGCACTGTTAATGAACATAAAATACGGCGCTGCAGCAGGAGATCGCCATTCGATCACTGATGAAACAAATGAGTTTACAGCACAGTAACTTTTACGAGCAATTTCCATTCTCCAACTGCTTCACTATCAAAATGAAAAAGAGGCAACAACGATTACGAATACCATAACGAATGACAATATCTTCATCTTCTCCATGTCATAATGTTTCAAATCAGCTGAAATCTATAATCGTTCGATTGACGAGAAATAAATGAAATCAGTTATGAGATCTACTGCTATCAAAAATTGATTTCATCTGAACAAAAATCAACCCAAAATAGGATGCTTCACACCACTACATTTTGAATAATAATGCAGTCTGCAAAGTATACACTGAGATCAGTGGAGAACAGTTTTAACATGTCCACTGTGAAACTGAAATTAAAACTTCCTCAGGTGGAACAGTTAGTGGCTATTAATGCAAATTTGAAATAAAGTAATTGAGTACTTTACTCTTCCCAATCGTCATCTTATTTCAGTGTGAGAAAGTTTCACTTCAAAAATATTACTCTTTGAAAAAAGCAATTTCATACTTTAAAAATTTGAATTAAAAAAAAAAAAAAAAAAAACTTTGAAATTCTATTTGTCAGAACAACAAAAGAAGTTTGTTATGAGTAAATAATCCAAAAAAAAAAAAAAAAAAAGAAAACGAAAAAAAGATGAACTCAAAATAATCTCCGAAAAAATGTAAAAAAAAAAAAAAATTCTTTCGAAAATTTCTCAAACCTTGTAAATGTGTGCATTATCTAGCCAATGTAGATGATAGCACAAGTTCATATTGTCACCATTGTACATTCACCAGACTAGATAGCCATTCCACTTTCATCATCAAGACAGTAAATTATAATTAATTAATTGAAATCAAAATCGTAGTTAATTAGAGTTTGTTCGAGAACACTTAGGGATATATCAATTCCCAGAAAGTCATCGGACAGTGTGGAAATATGAGAGGCATCAAGCAGTAACAGAATTCGAGTGTGTATAGGAGAGGACTAAGAGAAACCTAACGGTTAGTGAAGTTAACAGCAAAGTGATATTTCAGAGAAAGAAAAGAATTAAGTGTGAGATGAGATGAGGGAGAAGTACTACTTGCCGTATGGGTGAGGTGGAAATGGGCAAGTTACCCGGGATGAGATGAAAGTGGGCAAAGTACCCGCATTTTGCCCTCTTGGGCTAGTAACAGTGTTCGTTGAAATTTGTGGTGGATCCAGGGACTGTCCTATCGAGAACACAGTCTTCTCTGTACATTAACACATTTTCAACATCAGTTTGATTATTTAAAACTTTCCAGGAGAAGAGAATGATTATAAATATTCAGCAGTACAAATTTCGGTCATTATCACTGTATCAGGATTTGAAAGCGGTCCTTCATGATTCATTGAGCTACTATATCCCTGATGCCTTTGTGTTATTATTGATGCTGAAGTTATTCAATTTGAAAATTTCAATCTGCCACTGGTAGGATTTTCAGAATGATTCTCTGAAATTTAAACACACTTCCTTATCAATTACTATCCTGGATTAAGTTTTTTTTTATAAATATTCAGCAGTACAAACTTCGGTCATTATCACTGTATCAGGATTTCAGGTTACAAGTAGGCTACCAATCTGAATAATATCATCAGTTTGTGAAATTTGAACTGATTGTAGAAAGGTTGTACGCGTTTAAAAATATGTTTGTTGTGCCAAACTGTCAGCCAGCTGTGGAACTTTACGGCTTTCTGAGACAGAAGCAGTACGACAATGAGGAGAATTTGGAAGCAAGTTCTGCGGTTGAACAACGTCTCCGGTTACTGGGGACGAAGAATTCTGTAATTCAAGAAGAACTAGGAATAAAAACAATTTTTGGTATTACTTATCTAATGTGTTTTCTTTTCACTGCACTCATAAATTCAAACTAAATGAAGAAAAACATTCCTGTCTGTATCAAATCCTTTCAACTTCATAAGTGATGGTGTTGAATTTGCAGATTTTGAGCTAGCTGACGGTAGGAAGTGATTTAGAAAGCTCTCGAATCAAAAATATTTTAGAAGCCAATAATCGGAATAAGCGATTCACTCTAAGGATGGATCTATCTGAACCGATGAATTTTAAGCAGGTTATAGAAGTCTGATAGAAATTCTGACCTGTTTTGCCTTGCAATTTGAGGTTATCGTACTGAAATGGATTTGGCTTGGAGAATTGCAAAAAGTCAATTTTGAAAATTACTATTAAAATTAATGAAGTAGCTGATCGGATATCATTTCCCAAGGTTATTGATTGAAAGTAGAATGAGGGCTAAAGATGAAGTCACGGACAAGAATTCTGTTTTGAAATTTCGAAGTATTTTTGTAGCAATTAAGGAAAACTGAAATAAAGAGGAAAAAATGGTCGATCCGATCCTGGTTATGGCATCACTACTTGTCCTGGCATGGTAACTGTTCACTGTGTGAGCGACCGCTTGATGGATTACACGAAGTGAATCAATTTCAAAGCATTCTGTCACTGAACAATAGTTTAAAATAGTTTAGAAAAACATTTGGCTTTATCCAAAATTTCACTTCGAT
The DNA here is from genome assembly GCA_003640385.1 of Setaria digitata. Lineage (NCBI taxonomy): Eukaryota > Metazoa > Nematoda > Chromadorea > Rhabditida > Setariidae > Setaria > Setaria digitata. Next base: position 98,619 of record RCAB01000032.1, read on the forward strand.
TCACAGAAATGAATTCCTCCTTGATTCCTGGTAGTGTGAGCATTTTTAACTGTTATGCGTGATAATAGAGATTTTATAACATAGAGATTTATAAATAAGTAATAAGATAAATAATAACTAATAATAATAAATAATAAGGTAATAATAACATAAATAAGAGATTTAATTTTATAACGTGATAACAGAGATAACAGTCCAACAGAGATTTTACTTTTATCGATATGGAGACACAAATAGATCGAATAACTTCTCCATCGCTCAATAGAATCTTCTGCAGCATATCGTGATGTTGACGTGTGCACATGCACTACACGTGGAATGTATGGGAGAGATGTATCGGAATCGAGATGGTTGTCAACGGTGTGAACTGAATTACTTAGAAAGGAAAGGGAAGAACGATGCGAAGAGCTTCTGGCGATGCATTTGTACTACTCCTTTGTTGCTAAACTTTCTCAAGATTGGTAATTTGTCCATCTAATAAACACATCTGATGAAAGTTTACCATTCAACAGCATTAGATAGATATCCTTGTCGAATAGCATACTTACTATCTCATATTCTACAACAAATGATCGTACCGAGAAAGTAATTGCATAGCGCTCCCATTTGCTATTCTTCGGTTACGATGGGAGAGGATACGTGATACTTTCCTGCGATATGGCAATGTTTTCTCTAGTTCTCGTCGTGTTTGGGAATGGTTTTGAGCAGTTCCTTCGTTCATTAACTTGCTGAAGTTGTAGATGACGTGAAGACGTAAGTGGAGTTGATTGTCAGCTAATTACTGAGAATGGCAGAAGAAATTATAAAGGAAGTACAAACAGTTAAGGATAAATGGGCCCTTGTGCCAGCATTCCTGCAGGTAAATCATAGAAAACAGTGGACTGAATGCTTCTTTATGAGTGGTAATATTTGCTTTTAAATGATATTATGAGAATGTGCTTATGTCAGGAATTGAAAGCCATGAATTTAAGCCTTCTAATGTTGCTAAAGTCTAAAACTACCACAGTGCTGATTGGTTTAATTCAAGATATTCGAAGAATAAAGACACTGATTTCTAGGAAATACTGAGAGAATAAAATCATGACTGTGTGTGAAATTTAACTGGATTCTTTATTTTCCATATTTCTTTTAGTTTCTAGACCTCCAAGGCAAATTATGTTCCCGATAAAAAGTCATTGGTCTAAAATTTACAGTCAAGATGTAATGATGAAATAAATTTTGAAAGGGAAGTGAAAAATCAGGCTCATTCGATCTGAACTTGTTAGCTGTCCTTCCGTACACATTTCTTATAGGTTCGTGGATTGGTCAAACAGCACATAGCCAGCTATGATTATTTCGTCAGTACTGAAATCAAAAAGATTCTGCAGGCTAATGATAGAATCACAAGTGATGCGAATCCGTCATTTTATTTGAAGTAATATGCTTCTCGTTTTGAAATATCAGTCAGTTCAAACTTTGAGAAGTTTGAGAAGAAGAAAATAAGAGTGTGCATTATGTTCGGATTTCCCAGGATATGCTGCTTGCTTGAAATAAAATTGAAGAGCAATTTACCTCAGGTATTTGGATATCCGTGTCGGAATGCCATCAAGTGAAGAAGGTTTTAATCAAATCAATGAGAAAATTAGTCCACATGAATGTCGTCTTCGGGATATGACTTATTCAGCACCGATTTCGGTCGATATTGAATATACTCGTGGTAGTCAACGCGTCCTGAGAAACGGTCTTGTAATTGGCAAGATGCCTGTAATGTTGCGTTCTAGTAGATGCGTTTTAAAAAATATGGTAATTTCAAGTTTGTTTTCTTCTTAGAAAAAGATTTGGATTAGCAATTTAGTCGGCACTAAGTTTTTCTTGGTTTTTCAAGTTTGGACCTTTTAAGAATGAAAGTGAACTGGCACGTGTTCAAGAATGTCCATATGATCCAGGTGGCTATTTCATCATACGTGGGTCGGAAAAAGTGGTTCTTATCCAAGAACAGCTCTCAAAAAATCGTATCATGATTGGACGGAATAGCAAAAAGGAGTTACAGTGTGAGGTATGCTAGATTCTTTACATTAAATTGCATATTTTTTTTTCTGTATATTTGTCATTTTTCCCATTTTTGAAATCAGTGAACTTTAATTATCCCTGAAATGTAGGTTATGCAAACTTATTGTGCTACAGTGAGTAATTCCAGTGTATAATCTATTGCAACTTGTTTTTATCTGAAATATTCGCCTATATTCCACACCGTAATTCCTTTCCCTGTTGGGTTTTTAATTTTACTAATGATCCTTTTTTTCTTGATGTATGGGTTTGCTTTACATTTCCCTTTTTTTTAAAGGAATTTGTCTGAGTCGTGGTGCATATCCTTTCAGATACTCAGTTCTACACAAGAACGTAAAAGTAAAACATATATTGCTAGTAAGAAACAGCGCTATTACGTTCGTCATAATCAACTTTCTGATGATGTACCAGTGGCCATTATTTTCAAGGTTACTGAATAATTCATTTACATGATTACAAATTTTAAAAAATAGGAATTTATCGTAAAAAGCAGTTGATGTAAGTAAGCGATACGGATAAAATGACTTATTAGGTAATTTCTCAACAACGGCTTTGTAGTATGCTTTTCCCTTATAATCATATTATGCGTTATGTTTTATGTTAAAAAAAAGTTTTGTGTTTATGTTCCCAGCTTCAATATTTTCATTCTTTATTTGCTTTTGAAATCAACGATGAATGAAAAGCATCCCTTCAGGCGATGGGATTTGAATCGGATCACGATATTGTTTCTGCAGTTGGCTTGGAGGAAAAATTTGTTGCTGCGCTGGCTCCATCAATTGAAGAATGTGCAAGTCATCAAATTGTAACGCAGGAAGGCGCGCTGCAATATATAGCCTCTAAGGTCCCTTCTTTTAGAATATAATGTGGATGTTGAAGAGAAAATTTAATTATATTTTCTTTCTTATTTATGGTTTAGATATTTATATTTTTTTAGATATTCAATAAATTTTTATAATTTAGACTTTCAATCATGGTCTTAACGATGTATGATTGTTGTTTAGAGACTAAGGCTTTGAAAATATAGTAATCAATCTTTTTAAGGTCAAAATACGCAAATTTGGTCCAGTTGCTTCTAGCACGTCAACACTACCACGTGAACACGAAGCTATCGATTTCTTATCAAATTTAATGATTGCACATGTACCATGTCCGGATGGGAACATGAAAATGAAAGCCATTTATTTGGGATTAATGATCAGAAGGTGCAAAGATTTCTAAATCTACTGTTTCCATAGTTCTTTCAGTATCATTAACAGTAATTAAAGTTTCTGGATTTTGTAGTGCTTGTGTGTATATTATCTACTTAAAAATATATTTATATAGGAAGAATTTAATCACAAAATCTCATCCGCTTATATATTATATTCAGGTTAATGCAAGCAGAAATGGGCGACACTGAATGTGATGACCGTGATTTCTACGGAAATAAACGCTTGGAGCTGGCGGGCTCACTGCTTGCATTGTTATTTGAAGATGTTTTCAAGAGGTACCATTATTAATAGAGAATTTCGAATTTACTTTGTTTGAACCAAGCAATTTATAGAAAGATATTTAAGAAAACGAAATAATTTTCAGCTTTTCAGATTCAATTCCGAACTGAAACGAATTGCCGATAATAGTTTGGGAAAAACACTGGCCGCTCCGCTAGATATAGTTAAACACATGCGTCAGGTTCACTATTACCCATTGGTTTCTGTGTTAAAATTATACGTACAAACGCAAAAATTTTTGCTTTTATTTTAGCATAATATATCGTAAAGAACTTATTGCAGGACTTAATAACAAACGCGCTGGTTGATGCTTTAGCGACTGGAAATTGGACTATTAAACGTTTCAAAATGGAAAGGCAGGGAGTGACACAGGTCTTTTTTGTCAGCTTTTGTGTTAGAGTTTCGCAAAATCATTATATCGTGGAGAGTTCAAGATTTGCAGGTTTTATCACGTCTTTCATACATTTCCGTATTGGGTATGATGACTCGAATTAATTCAACTTTCGAGAAGACAAGGAAAGTAAGTTTTGTTCCCATAATTTAGATCATCAAAGCAATATCCATGGTTTTAGGTGATAGCGGATTTGGAAGAGGGAACTCGGGTGCAGTGTCAGAGATGATAATTTTAATTGTCTTGTATAACTTGATTTTCTCCCTACTGGTAATGCAACTCTATATTTTTTATAGTGTTCAGCCAATTCTAGGTTTCCGGACCACGCTCGTTGCAACCTTCTCAGTGGGGAATGTTGTGTCCATCCGATACACCGGAAGGAGAATCTTGTGGTCTTGTCAAGAATTTGGCTCTTATAAGTCATATTACGACTGATAGCGATGAGGAAGTATGTTAGCAGTTGTGGCATCTTTAATTGAAGATTGAATTTTAAGTGTTTGCGAAAAGATCATGATACGATAAGCATGTTTGCAGCCTGTGGTTCGTTTGCTCTATAATTCGGGTGTTGAGGATGTTAAATCTCTTCATTTTTCTGCTATTCACAGTCCGTAAGTTTTTCCGTAAGAGTTTTTGGATTGGTCTGTTAGATTTGAATAATACAAAGATTATCTTCGATAATCTGGGAAGGAAATAGGGACTTTCAGTGTGCCTTGTTCTGCAGAATATATCATATTGTGTTTCTGAATGGAGTAATTGTTGGCCTGACGATCGATCCGCAACGAATTGTTTCAACAATAAGAGCTGTTCGACGGCATGGTTTGCTCAATGAATTCGTTTCGGTATCCACGAATGCTGCTCAGCGGTCGGTTTATATAGCTAGCGATGGTGGACGCCTTTGTCGACCTTATATTATTGTGAAAAATGGCATTCCGCAAGTCACACAGGAGCACATTGAGGTAAAGCTGTTAGAGCAAAAATTTAAATAATTTGAACGATGAGGAAATTAATGTGTCATCATTTTAAAAGTTGAGATTTCATGTTTAATATAGTAATTGTAAATGGCATGTTTCATCAAATTTTCAAATGCTAACTAATAAAGCTATAATCATATTACCGAGTCTTATGCTACAAGAAATTTCTTGCAGGAGCTCAAGAAAGGGTGTCGTATTTTTGAAGACTTCGTCGATGACGGTTTAATCGAATATTTAGATGTGAATGAAATGAATGATGCATCAATTGCAGTGTATGAAAATCAGATCAAACCTAGTACAACACATTTGGAGGTTAATGCTTTTCCATTATCAAATGTTTTTGATAATTTGTTGGAGAAGAAAATATGCAAAGAAAAATTGGAGCGTTTATAGTAAATTTTGCTAGGGCAAAGACAGCAATAATTTAATAACTTAAAACTGTATGAACGTGAATTTCGAAAGGTGGTATTTCAAAGTGATGGATGGTTTTAGATAGAACCTTTCACTTTGCTTGGTGTGTGTGCTGGCTTGATTCCTTACCCACATCATAATCAAAGTCCAAGAAATACTTACCAATGTGCTATGGGTAAACAAGCTATGGGTACAATTGGATATAATCAGCAGAAACGTATTGACTCACTCATGTATCTGCTGGTGTACCCGCAACGACCTCTTGTGAAAACTAAAGTTGGTCTTGCCTTTTCTTTTATTTCAAATTTTTATTCACTTAACATCTATCTAATTCATCTTCGTAACATGTCAGAACTCATAGCTTTTGGCTAACGCTTCAGACTATCGAGTTTTGTAATTTCGAGAAGCTACCAGCTGGACAAAATGCCATAATTGCAGTTATGTCTTACAGTGGTTACGATATTGAAGATGCGCTTGTGCTGAATAAGGCTTCTCTTGATAGAGGTAATTTGACAGACTTTCCTTTAAAAAGCTTGTATTAAGGTTCTTTTTTCCTTAAATTTGCGCTAGTTTAGTTTTACAAATGTAAAAAGTTGCTTTTCGGTGAATTTAGATTTGTTCATGCCGGTTTTTCCTTTTGGTCTGTTGTGTATCAGATTACGCAGTTTTAAATTTTACATAGTATTTGTATTTGAGGTTATGGACGTTGCCTTGTTTACAAACATGCTAAAGCAACTGCAAGAAAATATCCAAATCAAACATTTGATCGTCTTATGGGACCAACTATCGAAGCAGCAACAAAGAAACCCATTTATAAGCATCAAATATTGGATCAAGAAGGTATCGTATATGTTGGTGCACGTATACACTCCAAACAGGTAATTTTAACTTCCTTCAATTTCATTAAATTTAAGTTGGAAGTTATTAGTTTCTAAAATAATAGTTGTAAACTATGCCTTTGAATGTGACGTAGACTCAACTAACTTTTAAGGTTATGATCAATAAGCATATGCCAGTTGTCAGTATGGAAGCTGGCACCTCAGGCTCCACCAGTGATGGGACAAATGTTAGTGGCCACGAAGTGGAATACAAAGATGTCTCAGTTGTGTATCGCAACCCTATACCATCATATGCGGAACGTGTCCTGTTGACATATAACGAGGATGATGCTCATTTAATCAAAGTGTTGTTGAGACAAACGCGGTATAGTTCTAATTTAAAAAAAAAGTTCATTTCATCTGATTCCAGTTTCCAGTGGTTCCATGTTTTAACTATTTTTTTTTAATTTTCAAATAGATTGAATTTTCACAATTAAAATTCATATTTCAGGAGACCAGAGCTAGGAGATAAATTTAGTAGCAGACACGGGCAAAAAGGTGTCTGCGGTTTAATAGCACAACAGGTTAGAGTTTGTTTGTCTAAAAAGTTTCCGCAAAAATTCAGGATCTCGCTATCTCTTCAGAAAAAATTCTCTGCTGCCTGAGTTCACTATTGTAGAAGTCCTATTCAGAGTAATTGTTTTCTTAAACTGAATCTGAAAAACTTCATGCTCACTGGTGTGTGAAACTTTAAGGCATAAGAAGTAGGGATGACAAAATGGGATTTTTTTTTTCCAGCTCTTTAAAGATTTATTAAATACTTAATATTCAGGAAGATATGCCTTTCAATGATATGGGTATGTGTCCGGATATGATCATGAACCCTCATGGTTATCCAAGTCGTATGACTGTTGGGAAATTAATGGAACTGTTGAGTGGAAAAAATGCAATTCTTTCTGGTAGATTCCACTATGGAACTGCTTTCGGTGGTGATCAAGTGAGGTTTTCATAAAGCATTTTACAAGAACAAAAGAAGGCATAATTTAGGTATTCCAAAAAAAAAAAAAAAACTTTCAAAGTTTTTACTGATGACCACTGTTAAATAAGCTTAATTATAGACTTGTCATCATAGTTTGGCTTGGTTTTCTTAAGCATAATAAAAATTATAAGGTTGATGTTGTTTGCGAAGAACTAGCAGCTCGAGGATTCAATTATCTTGGGAAAGATATGTTAACATCTGGCATAACCGGCCAGCAACTGTGCGCGTATATTTACTTTGGCCCCATTTATTACCAGAAGTTGAAACATATGGTTCTAGATAAAATGCATGCGAGAGCCAGAGGACCACGGTAGTTTTTACTTTTAGAATAGGATTAAAATTTGCCCTATTATTTTTCTTTTTTTTTTCTTTTGAAAGAAATATCCGACTGTAGAAAAAAACAGAAACTTTTTATGAGCAAACTTTTTCGCATTTTCGAAAACCTAAAATTTGTTGCAGAGCAGTACTCACACGTCAGCCAACTGAAGGAAGAGCCCGTGACGGCGGTTTACGATTAGGTGAAATGGAAAGAGATTGTTTGATTGCTTACGGTGCAAGTATGTTGCTTATGGAAAGGCTGATGGTCTCATCGGATGAATTCAAGGTAAAATACCTGATGTGAAGGTATAAAATTTCTTAAAAGAAGGGGCGACATATTAATTCATTCTCATTATTCAGGAATTTCGTGTTTTAAAAAGTCGATAGTTAAACTCGAAGCCTGTTACTAACGAGCTTTCTTTTCTAAATGTAGACCTAATATTGTACAACTTTTTGAATATGTAAAGGTTTCCCCTGCTGGTTCCAAAATTATTGATTGATGTAAGTATCAGCTTATGCTAAGTTTATTTCATTCACCCTCCTGTTGGCTATCAAAATAATCATGGTAGAGAGGGTCTATATTATCGCTAGTTGTGTACACAGAGGAGATGATACTTTGTAGTGGTGATTGGAGCTTTGATTTTGACTTTTATTTTAACAAGTGTCTAAAATTGGTTTCTAGGTGGATGTTTGTTCGCAGTGTGGTTTAATTGGTTACAAAGGTTGGTGTCAGATGTGTCGTTCTTCACGAGCTATGGCAACAATTAAAATTCCATATGCTTGCAAATTATTGTTCCAGGAATTGCAGTCTATGAATATAGTACCAAAAATCAGCTTGTCGAAGTATACCGACTAATTCCTGTGCGACGGAAAAACAAGCTTGAAGTTCTTAAATTCAAATGAAAAAGTGAAATTTGTTTCCGCAAAATAATACCCTTCCAAAAATAAATAAAAAAGATCCCTGTCTCTTGTTAACCCCTCTTAAAAGTAAGCTACCAAGGGGAGGAGGGGGTAATGGAAGATACTTTTGAACTTCACAGCACATTCAAACAGGAAATTATTCCTTATTCCCGTCTATTGAACTTATACTTTTTTCGGGTCACATAGCAGTGTTTTCAGTCATCCTTGCGCCTTGTTTCTAATCTGCATGCTGCATTAGTATAATTTTAACACTTGTTATCTCTTTTTTGTTAAAATTTCAGAGTTTTTATTATGAATAAAATTACTGGAATTTAGAAGATGTCAAATTATTAACGTCTTCCGCTTCGTAAATGATGGAGTATTGTATGTTCTGACTTGACCTCTGTACAAAGCATAATAGTGTAAATGGAAAACCACTGACAGAAGGTATCTTAGAAGCATTGACATGCATAGATTCTTCTCTTCTTTATTGAAAAGATTTAGTCTAATTTTGTCTTCTAGAAAGTATGCAAGAAAATACAAACTTTACTAAAGTGGAGTTAAAATCTGACATTTTTACAAAAATGTCAAACCCAAGAAACTTGCGACAAATTGCTCATGTTTGTTAGAGCTGCGAAGACAACAAAAAAGAACGACAGTATTAGAAACTCAAATAAACACAAACTTCACTGCGAGTTCTATTTTCAAAGAATGAGGAGGAACAGTTTCCGAAAAGTCAATACCCCATAGTCCAAAAATACTCTTCTGGCTCACCTAAAAAGTACATACCTCGCACACTTTTCCTTTGCTTTTATAATCTTAATTTTCATCAGCGGTATGAACTATTTTAACGGTAATTTTAAATTTGAAATACCCCCAAAACACTTCGGTAAGCTGTTCCTTTCTAATCACAATGGCTAAGATCGGGGTAAAACAATTACTGGTTGACCACAATAAAAAAAAGCAGAAGCCGTATTAATATTGAAAGGTACACTTGACTCTGCTAAAATACATTTAACATGCAGGGAAAATTCCGCATTAATGTTAGTATGAGGTATAATCTGAACGAATTTTATTTCATTTATTTATTTTTATGTTCCAGATATCCTTCCGTTCAGGATGCAAAACAATACAAAAGTTTCATTTGCCGAATATTTCACTTGTGGAATATAGTGAAATATCATTTCCTTAAACATAAACATTTCCAGCTCTGCTTTCAAGCACTCTATTTTTTACATTATTTAACAAACATTTTCAAAAATCACCGAAATATTCCAACTGAAATTTTTTGCAGCGACTTTGTAAAAAAACTTTTTGAGAAACTCGAGTGGTGATCATAACCATATTTCTACACTTCTATCGATATTAGAGCAAAGTCGGATTTCGTTTCATTGAAAAACAGCAAAATCCATTAGTTTCCAATATCACCAAACAGATTCTCCTCGTCATCAGCACTCTTCTGGAACGAAAAAAACACTTATAAGAAAAAAAGTTGCACACTTATAAGCTAGCCCTTTCCACTTCAAAACTAACCAGTTTTTTGACCTTTATTTTTAAAATTACACATATTTCCAACTTCCTTGGAAAAACCACCAAAACTGATTAGTTCTAGAATCACATTGTATTTTTTTAAACTAGTAAAGTTTAGAAAAACCCTTCAAAAACTGATTAAAAACTTAAGAAGTAACTTACTTTTAAGTATATTTGTCCTAACGAGATTACCAAAAAAAGTATCCAGAGAAACGATCCAGAACCAACTAGTGACATACCAAGTATGCGTGCCTACAATAAAATTGTGTAATGACAAATATCCAACGAGCAACAATAATACACCTAGTATGGATGACTGCACTGGATAAGACTGTATCCAGAAACGGCATAGTTTCCCATCTCATTGCCAAAGCCCTGAAAGATGCTACATGAGAAATTTGCATTCCATAAAACAATAAACTAACCACTCGTGGTACGAATACAACTGATTCCAAGTCTTTCTTTGTGTCTTCGTCTACCTGTGCCATCTCATTCATCCACAACACAGGTATAATCATATTTGGAAAGTTTCTGAGCATACTAAAAAAAAACTCTTCAACAGTTATTTCCAGAAAAAAAAAGTTTTTTGTTTCCAGTAATTTATTGGGTACGAAATGAAATGTTTATCTCTCACATTCTATTATTACTTAGTTCAATTTGTTCTTAGTTCTTGCTGATTTGCGTCATTTCATCTTTTATCAGATTTGTTTTATAAGCTCTACCAAAGGTAGAACCGTTACGAAGATGCTCTGCTAATGACAAAACTATATGCAAATTCGTTTCGACTGTACTATCTAAAAGAAATTCGATGAGCCAACTGGTTAATCAACAACAATATGGCAGTGAAAATTAGCAAAAAAAAAAAAAAAAAAAACGAACTGTAAATTGCCACTAATCATTCCAACATTAATTTGAGAAGCTCCAAAAGCATTCACGATAACACCTGTGTTCTGGAATCAATGCAATTTAAATTTTAAAGCTAATCGTATGATCCTTTGGAAATTTATCAGTTAACAGAGAAATTCTATTATCAGAAATTTAAAGTGCCAACTTTTAGCTGAAAAAAAAAAAAGAAAAAACACTTGAATGGAGAATATAAATTATTAAAAACAAAACTAACTGGCTCAAGATCAATATATGTCTGGTCACTATCGTTTGGATGCGGGAAGCCTGTGAAATTTTGATAAACTTGCGGGGGTGAATTGTAAAAATGAACGCCAGACTGATAGATGTGAAGGAACTTAGATTTTGTGCGACCAATATCAAACATGCCAGCAGGTAAGCACCCTTCTGAAAAAATCAAAACTAGAACTGTACCTTTTTTTCCTTCAATGAATTAAAGAACTATGAATTATTTGGTAACAATATAACATAAAGCGTCAAGCGTCAAAGTTTCTAGATTTAGTCTTTTAAAATTAGTTTCATCTCAGTGTCTATGACTTGCGTTTAAATGATCTGCATAGTTAAGATCAATGACAATTCTATTTTGATAATTGATAGCAGAAAACTAACCTGGTTGTATATCACTGCCGAAATAGCGTGGCGTTTCTGAACTACAAAATCCTTTATTTTCGGGTAAGAACGGATTGAAAACTGACGGTGGGATCACGAAGCGATAGGACGGTATTCCTCCATAAGTCACTGATTTATGGTAATGGAAGTAAACAGATCTGAAATTACAAACTGTATGTGTGTGTTTTTTTTTACAACGATTTCACTATAGTTTCTTTGCAGATTAAGAGGTGTACTAATATAAAATTTAAACCTTACAAACAGAAATAAGCTGCTAAAAGCATTCAGGAATAAAATGCGGCAAAATGATACCGTATTGGGCGCAGAAATTAACGAACCAATGAAACAAGTTTTCTACGATAATTTCCAGAAAAAATTAAAAAGTTGATGTTACAAAAATACATAATACGTTCATAGCTATGTCATAGCTCAGCTTAAAAATTATTAAGTGCTTTTCAAAATTCACATTTTAAGGGACCAAGGATCAGTACAGATGGATATTAGAGTAAAGATTTAAGCTAAATGATAAAATTATAGCAAAATCAAAATTTAAGTTGAATTATTCCACTTTATAAACATTCTGCTGTCAGCAGTCAACCTCAGTTGTTAAGATTACGAAAATAAGAGCATTCAGTGAAGCAAAGAAGCAGTTCTTTGAAAGGTTATAAATTTATGAACTTTTGAAATAAAATTTCTTTTTTTAGAAATTTGAAGCACTCACTCATTTACTTACTTTACCTCAACTACTAAATGACTGTTAAATGAAAACAATATCGAGCTGCTCAGTTTGCTTGCAGATAATAATAAACTGAAGATATATTATTCGCTATATTCGTATGAAAAGATGGCGTTCGAAAAACAATGTAAAAGTTTAGGCTCCCGGGGGGACTTGAACCCCCATCGTTGGTTAACTCCTTTCTAGTGGCTTAGGAGACCAACGCCTTATCCATTAGGCCACGGGAGCGCTATATAAGGCCAATAAATGATGACTCTCGTGAGATGCATGCGATATATAGAGATTTAGTGAGCTTAACATCCATTATTGTGACCAACTGATGACGATATCAGCAGAGAGTATAATAATAATAATAATAATTATAATAATAATAATAATTATAATAATAATAATTATAATAATAACAATAATAATAATAATACGATGAAGATGAATATGCTCCTTCCTTTAATCAGGATACATTTCCTACTCTGAACAGCCTGAATAATCCAGTTATTATTAGCAGAAAGGTTCGTTTCAAAAGTTTTAATTTCAACAACATTTGTTAAAAATGACTCGTTTTCCTAATGTCTTAGTAGTTGGTAATTTTGAAAGATTTTAAAATCCTTAAATTTCAATTAGAAATGGAATAGATAATTTAATTTTACTTCAAACAAATAGTAATTTGAATATTCAAATTGCGTAATATTCATTTATCTGGAAAAACATTAATGATATATATGGCCTGAAATGTTTTTTTTTTTTTTTTTTTAAATAAGATGATTTAATAAAAAGTAATAAATGACTAGAAAAAAAAAAAAAAACCATGCCACAGCAAATAAAAGATATTTCTTTATTTGCAATTAACTACGTGAACAAAAAAAAAAAAGCCAAAAAATGCACACTTCTTCAAAAACAACAGATAAGCAGCTGATTTTTTTTTTTTTTTTTTTTTCGTTATCTTTGGACCTACTACCATACAAGAATTATAGCTCTCACAAATTAAGCTAAAAATTCGAAACCAGTATCTGATTTAAATTTAAACTTTTCAGAGACTCAGATAAATGAAGTAAAATGAGAAGCCCACAATTAGCGTTTATGAGAGTTAGCAGAATAATGGTTTTTCACTAATCTTTCCACAATTCCGAAAGATCAATTTTCAGGGCATAAAATCCGATGGAGAACATCAGTCTCATTGAATGATATTCGACATCACTTACAGAATATATTTTCGAAGAGTTTTTTTTTTTTTTTTTTTTTTCTTAGATAAATGGCAACTGATTTTTTATCACTACGCCATCTCATTTTAACACATCAATAGGCTATAATAAATCTATTCAAATTCACAATTTTTTTTTGCTTATACAAACGATTGAGTACCCAAAAAGGTAGTAATCCTTAAAACACAACACGCACAAGCTAATTTTATTGAGAAAATGTAATCCTGTTGGAAATTTATTCATTTTTACTCACAATTCCTATAATGTATTAGAACCAAGCAATATTATACACAGCACAAAACATGTGATCGCGATGAATCAGGTTTCTCATGGACAATCCAATATTTTCTTTTTTATATGATTAAACGTTATCAGTTCTTTATATGATTGCCAAAAAAAAAAAAAAAAAAAAAAAAAATCGTCACAATTATTCCGATAAGAAAAAGAAAATTTGGTAATTAACTACATCTTTCTATTTGCTTTAATGGTAATGGAAATTCTTCTTTAATTTTTCTGTCAACTAAATGTTTTTTTTGCATTGGGTAAAAAAGATGGAAGGACTTGATTTTAATGCGGAAGACGCACTGTGGAAAAGTTCCAAGACAAAATGTACTTCAGCCCGTTTCTTTTTCTACATTCCCATTTCTTTTTATATCAAATCGCAATTCAACTGCTTTTAGCATCAATAAGCATCGCTTCTTAAGGTATATCACAACTGCAAGTTGCAAAAAATGCAATTATAATCGTAAATTACACTATAGACTTAATGGTGTAGTGCGTTATTAAATAATTCCACAACCACATAATGCATATTACTGTACATTTAAAGGATCCTTTAAAGATAATAAATTCCTCAACAAAGAAAATGAAGAAATGCCATTCGGCTAAAATTGGAAATGATTTTGAAAGCTGAAACTCAAAAAAAAAAAAAAACTTTTTGGAAGAAAGAGTTCTCAGTAGAAGGCAAAGAATATGCTAAAGTTGCTTCTACCTATCTATGAGGGGAGAGGAATGAACTAAACCACAGTGTAATGATATAAGAAAACCTAAACGTGTATTGAATAAATAGATTCCTTTGAAAAATAAAATAAATTCAAGGAACTATTTAAAACGAAGAAAGAAAGAAAATTTTCGGTTTATATGATTAATGGAGAGAAAAACGAAACCAAGAAAATATGAAATTCTTATAGAATAAATTCTTATAGGTACTTAAAAAGTACCTGTGTACATCTGTTCTATATTTCTTCAGAAAATATAAAAGGATAATTTTCGGTATTCAATCAACAAATTCTGATTGCGACAAACCAAGCTAGTACTTCAGATTACTTATAAATCAAAAGGATAAAGTAGGAATATTCGGATGATAGGAGCGTTGTTCTCAGAGCAAAATAATTTTTGCATCATTAGTTCAAAAAAAAAAATTGTTTCTAAAGCAGAAACTCCATTTTTCAAATTTTTTACCTGCCTAATTGTCCAAAAAATACAGGTAAATCGCTGGAGACCGATGACAGTGGTGGAAACAAATCGCCATTTGTCCCGTTGATTTTTCGCGCTTGTGCAGTGCTCCACCACGGTGTTTCATTTCGTCCATTCCATGCATATACTCGACCAATTCGATCAATATTTTCTAATCCAGAATCAATTAAATATTCACCATCATCTGTATCATTTTCCTAAAAACAAAAAAACAAAAATTAGGGAAATTCTTTTCTTTTGATAATGCTGCTTGACGAATAAGAATAACTCATTCTTACAGCAATTACCAGTAACTGCAATTATTTTATAACGAAGTTATTACAATTTCCAGCAGTAGACAGCTTGATTCAGACATCCTTGTAGCTACCATTGAAATCACCGAAATTTAACATTGTATGCATGAAACTATTACCTATTTGTATAGTTTATTAAATTTAATCGAAACTTTTTTTCTCTTGGATGAAAATGATTTTACTCATTTGTGCTCTTTCACTGCAAAAACGTTAAGTGTCTCACAGAATTCTATCATTTTTCTTCAAAAAACTTCCAGGATTACCAAGAATTTTATACGCATTGGGATATTTGCAGCTGCACAAAGCGATTCCCTCAAGCTTCCACTACAAATCCGTTCGATTATCGGATCTTCATATCCATCAAAAAGCATCTGAAAAAAAAAAAAAGAAAACTAACTTCGCTCGAACCTATACAGAAATTTAACGTTATCCATTGCTTAAAATGCATAGGATTACTGCCTATTTTTACTTTGCTAAATTTAATTTATATTTTTTCCACAAATGCACATGATTTTACACATCCTTTTTTAATTCAGACTCATTTGAGTGCAATCTCTGTAATATGGAATAGCGATAGATCGTCTTCCACAAATTAGCTAGAGATAGACTGGACTGATTAAAGAAATGATTAATGGCAGATAACAGAAAGTCAAACCTCTCCTACTCTGACACGAATGAAAGGTGTTTCACGTTTGAATTGAAGAAGAACAAGCTCGAGAAATTTCGCAATAAATGGACTTTTGGCAATATTAACTAAATACTGAAAATAAATTGAATTTGAATTACAAGAGCCTAAAAACTTGAAAATTTATTCCAGGAATCGTTAACGTGTTTACAGAATGAATCCCAACAGCAGTGTTAGGTTCGAGTTCGTCTTGATCATTTCAGATGTAATGTGCCAAAACTGGATAACCTCAATGGCCTCGTCAATAATTCTCCTCGGAAACAGTCTGTAGTAATAAGAAAAGCAACACAACCTAGTGCTTTCCACTTCGCACTTTTCCGGAATAGCATCAGCGCGGATGTTCACCATAGACAATGTTTTTGAGACTGTAAATATTAAAACACATACCTGCAACAAAATATTTGGTATGGTAACTAGATCATTCAAGCTGCAGTTCGTGCACGATTCATTTTCATCGTAGATATAATAGCGCTTATTACGATATAATACACGGGTATTATTTCGCATGAAATCCACTTTAATTTTCTTCTGGTGCTCTCTGCAAAAACCGTCATCTTCTTGAAGGATCTGACGGCATCGGCTGTTTAGTACCAACAGAAACGCAATCTTTATCACCATTCACATCTTAATATTTTTAACTTAGTACCCTAGATTATCATTTAAATCAAGCTAACAACTAAAATTTTTTGTCAAGACGGCACTGCAAACTATAAGAAGTTTACGAAGCCAAAGATCAAATATCCTTATTAGTTTGGATAAATGAGCTAAGTACACAATGTAACTAACATAAAAACGTAAGGTCCTTTTTCAATAAGCGCAGGATAGCTCCCAAGTTTGGCAACATCTTCTGGATTTTCTACCGAAACTGTCCACACTTTAAGTCTCATTGAATATTTTGGCTCAATCCACCGTTGAGTCATTATATTATAAGTACCGTTCTCATCGAGACCCAAATGTTCATTCTGAAATTGAATTTTCACGAATCCTCATTTACAAGTGACCAAGTTTAAATTTTAAAAACTTGACTTATTTTTTGACTCAATCAACTCAATTCGGTTACCATCATTCGCAGTAGATATATACTTACCAGTTGTGAATGTTTCTAAAAGTTTTAATAACAGACGAAATCTTATTCAAATATGGCACCGACAATAATAACATGGCTCATCCAATAAGATGATGTAACAAATCCAAGGAACAGTTTTATAAGCTAACATTAATTAGTCAAGAAATCAAAAAATCTAATTTCAACTGGCACACTAAAAATATCTGAAATAATGAAAGCATTGCTTGAATTTTATTTGTTTACTTATCTGCTTGCTTATTTACCGTCAATCGATAATGGAAAAAGAGAAACCACAAACTTTGTTGATTTGTTTGCTCATCGTTAACGGAATGACAGTTAGGGAAAGAATGCCAAGGATAATGAATATAGCGCCAACAGCCAAAACTCCAATGACACAAATTCTGATATTCATCCTGCAAATGAAAAAAAAAAAAGAATTAATCTTGAAATAATCAATCTATGATTCTACCGATGACAAACAACAAAAAAAAAAAAAAAAACCAAGAAGTTATAATTAATCATATCAACTTCAACAGGTAAAAGTATTTGTGTTATGATATTATCATCAGAAAGGATTTCAAGTCTGCATACTGCAAATTTGGTGGAAAACAATGAGATGCAATTCAGCGTCTTCTACTCTCTTCGATGGATATGAACCTTGGAAGAAAACGGATTGAGAAAAATATCTTGGAAAATCTTCTACTCTAGCCGGGTTCCATGTCTTGACAGTGTCATAAGCTAACTTCACATTACTTTGTTTACTTTAATGTAACTTGTAAAAAGAATGGCAAGCTGGGAAGAGATGTCATGAAGTGGCTTACTTGTAGTTGGATAAAAATGATTTCTTTTCTGAAACAAACAGATGGTGAAAGAGAGAGAGAGAGAGAGAGAGAAATAGAGACATTTCTACAGTTTCAGCGTAGCATTTATTCAACAATGACAGTTAAACAGCTGAGAAGGAAAATATTTGAAATGAATATAAATAATAAATTTTGTGAATAGGAAGGTGGAAGACATTATTGGAAGATTGTACAGGTGCAAGGATGGTTGCTGATGAGTTGCACCATTTGCATGTTAACATTGATGCTGGTGAATTGCCTGGCATATCGTACACCAAGGATGTAACATTTTGTTAACCTTTTCCGGAATATGTTTACATTCCAGAATAAGCAATCATTGCTCATAAGCCACTATGAAAAAATTTTAAACTTTAAATACCTGTTGAAGACTTGTTGGAAATAGATATTTTTCTTCATTAAAAAGTTAAAATTTCTCTAAAAGATGAATGAAAGAGGGAATAAAAAAAGAAAAGGAATTAAGAAGTATAAGCGGAACTAAGCATAAGTGAGAGTTAGAAGTTGAAAGGAAACAGGAGTAGAGTAAGTGTTTCATCATTCTCGATTTCTAACTATATGTAATTGAAGTAATCAATCTTTCCTACTCTAGCAGCTGTGAAACAAACAATAAGTAAATAAATGAGTAAATGGGTCTTTCACAGGTCACTGAAATGAAAATGGGTTCGATCTCTATCAACTCTTTGTCTCAAGCCTGCAAAGTTAAAAGTAATGAGGGGGGATATTCATTGCTGTCTTAACTGCTTAGATGATAACGCTTCTGATAAATAGAAATGATACAAAAAAAAAAAAAAACTTCCCGTTGTAACACCCTGCTACTGTTTAATAGCATTATTCCAAAGCGTCATGAAGTTCTCTATCAGGTGAAGGAATGAGATTAACAGTAATTCCAGCTAACTGTAACATTCGTGCAAAGAAACGGTGCCCTGGAAGACAGAATCTATGTTGGCGACAAAATCTTGGCAATTAACGATTATTCTGTAACTGATCGAAATACTTTCGATCGAATCCAACAACGACATCACATTACAAGGCAATATGAAACTTTTTAATGAATTTTAATGGATTCGAATTTATTTTTTTAAATGATAAGGAATCAAATTTAAGCTCAAAGATGAGTGATAAAGACTGAACGGCCAGAAACTTCAGGAAGGAAGATTGTGCATGCCGTTTCTTACTCAAATACTTTCCTTTCCAAGGTAAAACTGAAACTGAAAAGTGAATGCATCATAGCAGGAACAAATCCATCCGAATAGGCTTTGGACTGTCCAGATGTGTCTTTCCTCTCTTGTGAAAGGTCAAGTTCAGAATGACAGTAAATCGTGACAAAGGTCGTGGCGAGAAAATAATGCAAGAACAATATGTTGATGATAAAAAGATCGTAAGACGTGAAGGCTTTCTGTATCTGAAAGTGAGAATGGCACAGTACAAAACGGGAACAAGAATTGGTCTGGTTGGTTCTACCCCGCTCTCTTCAGTGATTCCACCACGGTGAATGAATGCTACTTAGTGTGAGAACAGTGCTAGCATTGATTGCAAATCGATTTTCACTAAAACAAGTGGTAGGAAATATTTTCAGAAGTACAGTAATTCTGTTGTTGACGAATTTCAGTAACACACTTCATACCGTACTTGAGGGCAAAGGTGACTAGATCAAGTCCTGTCTCCTGCTTCTTTCCTTTCTGACTTCCCACTTCTGTCTTGCTTTCATAGACTAAACACATTTATGGCAACAAATTACTTCTATAAAACTGTGAAGTTTTGTATCACTGGCCTCGTGGCGCAATGGACAACGCGTCGGTCTACGGAACCGAAGATTGCAGGTTCGAATCCTGCCGAGGTCGTGATTTTTCGTATGCTATCTTCGATAGTGAAAAATAGTAGGTAATTTAGTGTGGTAAGCGGGTGAAAGTCGTCTAATATTTGTTAGAAGTTAATTGGTAACTTTGCTTGCAGCAAGTAAAAAATGGCAAAGAAGGACATGTTTATGTAACACGTGTGAGACAGGGGTCATTGGGTGCGGAATGTTTGATAGTTGGAGATCGGATCCTACAGGTTAATGACACAACTATAAACGACAAAGAGGTGGCGAAGAAAGCTATCGTTAAGGTGGACAATGACAATACTCTTAGCAGTGGACATTTTGAAGACTTCAGAAAGAGTTCAGCATTTTAGAAATTTCAATACGATTTTGATTTCAGGGATTACTGTTGGGCAGTGTAACCTTTATTGTGGAACGCCCTGACTCTCCTATAGCCCGCACTTTCGCATCCGAAGTGATGGCCGTTCGAACTCCTCCAACTGCTTATAAATCTTAATTATTCTTTCACATTATTTTCGAGTATTACATTAAAGAGTTAAGCTATCTTCTCGCAGTCCCCACAAATTCAACTCCCTTCTGAAGGGAACTATTGGACAGGCGCATTCCTTCACATTCTCCCTGAATGTCCCATCTCCCCAATCCTAATATCATATCACTTGTCACCCAATTGTAAGCATTTCCGAAATTTAACAAAGTCATCTCAAAATTCCGTCAGCTCAAGAAGTCCAATGAATATTTACATTTTTCAGAGATTTGAAGCACAGATAACTAACTACAAATATAAATAGATAAATCTTCTCCCGAAGTCACCGTCAAAAACTTCCATTATCCGCAAACGAATAGACTTTTTTTTTTTTTCTCTAACAGAGAAAATCTCCTCTTTTATTTCACAAAAAGTTTAAGGGATTCATTAAATACCGGAAAAATGATGATACATTTAATCTTTAAAAGTTTTATTTGTTCCTACCTGGATTTGCAACAAACGTATATGCCTTAAGTGCAATAAATATTTATTCCAGAGATTATGGGGGATAAAAATTTAGAGAATATTATTTAGGAATTAAGGAACCAAACAGTCTCAACTGACTATACATTTAATTAGTGAGAAACGGTGTAAATCATTCTGCCCCGCATAGGATGATGCAAAACGATCGGGATTAATTGCATTAGTTAATTAATTAATTGAAGGCAAAAAGAATCACCGATGCCTTCGAGTAATGCTGGTGGTGATTCGAGACCGAAAAAGATATTCAACAGTGATAAGATAAGACTGATAAAGAACAAAAATGACAATCACCACCAGACCAAATTATCAAGTCTCCTCAGCCGGCATGGAGTAACTTTGCTAAATTCTTGTGAACCTGTTCATTCATTGTGCTGATTACGGTCTAGGAGTGAATTCGATGTTCTAGTCGATTTGTTAGCCTTCCTTAGGCTCTTATTATAACTTAGAATATCGGTTATCAGTAGTTTTCCAGTCCCATAGAAGCAAGCAATTGAAGGAGCCAAGTAATTTACTATTCATGCAACCATTGATTCAACTTATCTTTTAAATGGTTCAGTCATTGTGTTTTCGTCTTCCTGTGCAGCACATTTCCATCGATAACAAAGTACAGAAGTGTGATGGTAAACGTTCAGTGCTGACAGGTATTCTAATCCGATGGATCTTTCAGGCAGAAGTATATGACATCCGTTTTATCATCTTTCTTCTCACGTGATCCAAAAAGTGTTTTCCCGTATGAGCTACCGACCAACAGTTTCTATACTTTTGATGGCATTTCTGTTGGAAGAAGTTTCAAAAAAGTAGCGTTAATTTTCCGAAAATTCGAAATGAAAATTATAAGATTCGTGTGAAAATGTCTACCAACAAATGAATCAAAATTCTTCAGGCTGAACCATCCAAACTTGCCACATGTTTTTGGGCGACGCTATTAGACTACGGTGCAGGATCGGTGCTGAAATCTCAAGCACGTAAATTAAAGACTCTTCGGCATCCAAACGTGCTCGCTTATTTGGATAGCATTGAGGTTATAATACTCCATAAAGTCATCACGTTTGTGGTATTTTCAATGGCCGAATTTTGTTTGTTGATGACATATTTCCAATTTTAGACAACATTCAGCTTCTCTTTTTATTTTATACATTAATTTCTTGTCGGTAGATGTCACTTGGTGAAAAAATAATATTGTTTCTAGGTCACATTTCATTTTTATGTTCCGAAATTCCATTTCTGTTCATTTCATATTACTAAATGATTTTCAGATCATGCAATAAACTGATGATAATTTTATAATGTATATAAATCATTTGAAATTTTCCTTTCAGATGAATGATACATTTTATTTGATAACGGAAGCTTGCTTGCCCTTAAAAATTTATATTACGGGGAATAAATTAACCGACAAACAAAAAGATTTCGTTGTTTCCTGGGGACTATTTCAACTAATGGTTTGTCTGCTTTCCTATTCTAATTCCAAACTTCGAAATTATAATTTTATCAGTGAGAATGATTGAAATGCTCCATTTTGAAATGAAATATGGATAGTTTAGACCTCCATAGTTACTCTTGGAAGTGCTGAAATGCTTTTGTAAATATCTTAAGGTTAACTGCAAGGTATGGCGAAATTAATAACTTTAGGAAACCTTGTTATAATTTTATTTATTCTATTCTGTAACTGCCTTCATTTCCAATCATTTATGCATGAAATCATTTGATCATCAGACTTATAGAGCTGTTTGAAATTTTTACATCAAGAAGCTGAATTGAGTCATGAGAATATTCGACATTCTGTTTACGTTACGGAAAGTGGAGATTGGAAACTTGGTGGTTTTGAGAAGTCAACTAATTTCAGGTGCGGTTTTTTGCCGCCATGTAGGGGAGCTCTTTTTGTTTTTTCTGAAATTTATCTTGCGGTGCATTTTTTTATAATGTAGTAATTAGTCTGTACAGGTAATGCTTCTTTTTTTTGTTCGTGGAAAGGTATTTGAATTTTCATTTTTTAGTAATCCACGTTCTGATCTTAATTCCTTCGCTTTACTTATTTGGGAAATTTTCAATGGTTTCGATGAATCAATGACGAAACCAGAAGCACCAAAAAGAGTTCCTCAACAACTACATGAACATTATAAAAAGATGGCAACAAACCGAGCAGCGAAACTGGATACCGGTGAACTACTGAAAGGTATTATTTTATGTGCTTCCATGCCACACAAGTTTTTCAAAAATTTCATTTTTGTCTCAAGTATTACACTAACGGTCGAAAAGACAACGAATTATGCATTTCAGTCCGTATTCATGCGTATTTTACCAATGGAAGCTTCCCGACTACCAAGTTACAACTGCATATCACACTATTTCGGTATTTTGACATGGTAATTAAATACTATCATGTTATAAAATAGAAAAGATTTTTTCAGAGTTACGTCAGGCAGGCGGTTTTTTCAAGAATCGATATGTGGATACACTGTTGTTTTTGGATGAATTTCAATTGAAAGATGCGCATGAAAAGCAGGCTTTCTTTACAGAATTAAAAAATGAATTGGATTTTTTTCCGGATAACATTGCGAAATACAGGATCCTTCCAAAACTGATACATGTATGTTCCACCGTTTCGATACATCTGTGTTCTGTTCAGAGCAACTAGAAGATTAAAACCAATATTTTCTTGTTTCTTTACTTTTATGATTTTATATTTCGTTCTCAAAACAGTTAGTAATTCACTTTTTAACTAATTAAAAAAGCTGATTTTTTAACTGATATCTTTTTAAGAAAGGAAAAGAGAAATTATAAACCGAGGAAAAAGCACGTTTTTTATTTGAGCTGTAATATCATATAATCTCATTTGCCAGGTTTAGTCTATTCACGTTATCCCTATTAGGCACTGCTTAGAAAATTAGAAAGTTAGGAACAGAATACCTGACCATACAAAGTCTTCCTTAGATCTCTTAATGAAAATGACAGAGCTACGAATATGGTGATGCTGGATCGCATGTACTGATGCCATTGTTTCATTTGGGACGTCTGCTGGATGAAGACGAATATCAACTTCGCATTGTGCCTTGTCTTTGCAAGTTATTTAATTCACCGGACCGTATAACACGTGTAAAGTTATTGGAACGGATCGACGAATTTGCTCTCCATTTAACACCTCAAATTGTTAACGAACGGATATATGGGTTGGTTTTTGCAAAAGGTCTTTACAATTTTTAAATTTTTCGAAATAAACCAGTCAAGAACATTATTACAAATTTTTCAATATTTCTTTATTTATTTTGCTTCAGTATAACAATGTCGGTTTGCTTAGAACTTTGTTAATGTTTTTAATATAAGAACTTTTCAGGAATGTTGCATCTGGTTTTATGGATACAAATCCAACTGTCCGCGAAAGTACAGTGAAAGCAATGGTTTCACTGGCTGATAAATTGAATCATCAGAATTTAAATATTGATTTGATGCGGCATTTGGCAAGACTGCAGGGTTAAGATTCTACTTCTCTAGCATTAGGACGATAAGAATGTATGAATTTCTTCGGAACCTTCGAAGCAGTTTTGGGGAGTTATTTACATTCTGTAGAGCTTCATATTTTTTATGAATATAAATGCCAAGAAGTACATTTAATTTTAACCTTGTTGAACTTTTTTCAGGCGCAGATGACCAACCTGGCATTCGGACAAATGCAACAATTTGTCTCGGTAAAATTGGTTGTTACATTGATCCATCTCAACGTCAGCATATCCTGATCAGTGCCTTCACTCGGGCACTCAAAGATCCATTCCCTCCGGCTAGAATGGCAGCTATCCTCGCACTTAGCGCTACTCAGCAGTATTACTCATTAATTGAAGTTGCAAATCGTATATTACCGGCTTTATCACCAATGACATGTGATCAGGAGAAACAGGTTATTTACTGGAGTTTTCAAACATTAGATATATTTATACTTCATACATTTTAATCGATTTGACCTACAGAGATTTTTCAAGTTAGTGATCAGGACCACAAAGACTGCTGTGCTCAACGCAATTGTTTTTTTTTTTTTAATATGTTACTGTTTATAGGGTAATTAAAAAAATACTTTGGGCATCATTTATCATCCTTTTTTCTTATATTTTCCGCTATTTATTGTTTTTATCATATTTTTTATATGCTTTTCTGAATACTAAGAAATAGACATTTAGGTTAGAGATCAAAGCTTCAAAGCATTACATGGATTTATCGAAAAATTGGAAAAGGCTAGTGAAAATCCAGAATTGGTAGCAGAACTTGAAGCACAAGTAAAAGCAGGCGGAAGAAGTGGTTTACTGGGCAGTGATAAGGTCTCCTTCTTTAATATCGTTTGCTGCTTTTATTATTCTTGATGTTCGAAATCGAAAGTAAATTTTGTAATATCGAACAGCTAATGTCTTTTTTTATCCTAAATAAGTTGACTTCTTAATAAAATATAGTGTTGTATTTTAGGTACCGCAATGGGCAAGTTGGGCGTTGAAGTCCCTTTCTGGTAAATTCTACAAAAGCTCTTCATCAGGACAAAATATAGCTGGATCAACACAAAAACAAGGGGCAGCCGTTTGTGACCCAACACCTAACGTCAATACGTCGTCGACAGCAAAATCACGTAAACCACCGCAAATAAGACTTATAAGTGATGGTTGGGGTGAACTTGACGATAATTTACCCATAGAAAATGAAGAAGAGTGGGAGGATGTTAACGATGCACCAACAGCAAATGCTAGAAATACTGACGGCACTCAGATTAACGAACAGCAAGAAGTGAGCAAGAATTAATTGATTTGTAAATTTTAAATAAGCACGTTGCCTATGGCCTGTTTATCAAGCAATTAACTCACCTTAATAGCAGTTTTCGTTTGGGAATAGCTCCTAATTAATTTAAGAAAAATTTGAGTATTTCGGAAAACAGTTAATTTTTTAGTTGGCAAAAGAAACTTTAAATGTTGCTTTTGTTCCAATTCCAAAGGTCGGTTGTGCGTAGAGCCATTTATGAGCATACATAATTAATTATTTAAGAAAGTCAACAGAGGTAATGAAATTTGTTCACAAACGTAAAGGTAGCAGGAAAAAGAAATACGCGAGGAGAGAAATATTCGGTTCATACAAATTTCGAAAAACGAAATGTCGGAGATTGGATTGCGTAGAACTGCGGCATACATTTGGACTGTGTGTAGTAATAAAGTGTAACAAGGTTTTGTGCTGATGAGAAATTTTGGGTAGCTTCTCCGTTTCGGTATACTCAAGATTTCTGTTGCAGAGGTTCAAAATAGGGAATATTGATTTTCACTCGACAGTGGTGAAAATAAGTAACAAACAGTGTTGACTTGGGTGTTCTGCGAAATCATCCCATATTTGTGCTAGTTTGCTTTACAGGTAACGGCTGCTGAGACTAAAGCACAGAATGCTACGTCATTGCTGCGGAAATCATCCGGAAGAGGTGGATTGAAATTGCAGCATGCTATTACAAAACCTACTGGTCTTTTTTTTAAAATTTTTTTTTTTTTTAATTTAAAAACGAATACAAATTAGTTATGTCGTCTGTGCAGTAGTAATTTAAGAAAATACGAATAAGCTCCTTAATTTTTCCGACAAATCTAGGTTTTAACTTGTTAGAAATGACATGTTTTGCAGCTGATAATGATTTGGATTATTTATTGGGTATTAAACCAGAAAATAATGCAGCTCATCGATCAGGAAGTAATGAAGCTGGAAGTAGGAACATACCTTCTGTAAAGAACAGCGGTAATACATTGACAGATATATACAGCCATAGCTCAGTTACTAGTGGATGGGATGATTTCGCTGTCAGTCCAGGTTCATTATTGAATTTCTCGAACTATTTGTCGCAGTAATAAATATTTTTCGTATTTGTGTAAAAATGAAAAATTTGAAGTCTTTGGAAAGATTACTATAGATGTTGCGATTTGTACATCGATTTTCCTGTTTTTAAGAAATCTAATATAATGATATTTTCTGGTTGCTCCATCATTATTTTAGATGGAGCGTCTGTTGAAGTAGCAGAAGGTGAAGGGTGGGATATATCATGGAATGCTGATGAACACATGCAAAGTAAGTTGAAATCTCCATGTTTTTTAAATTAAACTCTCAAAATTTGCATTTTCTCAGAAGTCTTTTTAAATTCATCTCAGATCTTCATCGCTCGTGGCTTATTATTGAAGTGAAATCATATATGATTTTTTCATTTATCTGCATAAACTTGATCACTTTTCTTTGTATTTATCAATATTTTTACAAGGTAGCTTAACATATTGCAACTGGTGTTTGTCAGAAACACACATAATGCACATTTCAGCTGAATGATAAGTTTTCCTCGTTATTCATCTGCTTTTTTAGGCTTTACTTTCCTAAAACCATATCTACAAAGATAGTGCGAAGCACTATAGTAAGAAGTTTTGAAATCCGAGACAGGCATTAGAACCATAGCATTTTCTTTATGAACAGTATCTTAGCTGCTATTTCAGCATTATACTTCAGTATCTTACTCATCAACGAAGTTCGATATATTTTTCAGTTTCCTCAGCAGTACAGGATAAAGAGACTCGTCGGGCAAAGATTGCAACGCGAAATGAGGAGCGTCGTAAGGAAATGGCTAGGAAACGAATCACTAAAAGTATTACTGGCACACGAATCGTGTCTAGTAGTGATAAAAGCAATCAGTGATTATCTCAAAAGAAAAGTCCACGTTACCAGATATGTCCTGACTTTTTAATTGTATTTCTTTCATTTTGATTTAAATAGTTGTCTGTTAATACTGCTTTGACTACATTCTAGTAGAAACTTTTCGTTTAGAATTTCCGGGAATAAAAGAACTGTGGTTTCGAAGTGATATCTTTTTCATTACAGTTGTTTTATGAATTGTAATGTGAGACGAAAACTCACTTTCTAAAGATTTCAAATGACTTGGAACAAATATTGAATGGTAGAGGATTTGGGGGAATTTAATTCTTTATTTTTATTTACCAAATTTGTTTTATTTTCGTAATCGATTTATTCATTCCATTTTTTATTAATTGATTTTAAAATATAACAACAGCTCAATAATTGGCATTCTTACGCTTTTATATTATATTTATTAGGAGTAAAAAGTATCTTGGATGAAGTGCATAGAATCGTTATCATGAAAACAAGTAAATTTCAGCCTTTCGTTTACTGGATTTGTGAGTATGATATGAATGCAAAAATTTTATTGTTCCACATATCTAGATTTTTCTTCCGCCATAAATAGTACTACTTTCAAGCATTTATGAAATAAGTATAGAACAAAAATAAGGAGAGCTAAAACTCTGTGACGCATGGAGTTCAGTTTTGAAACTTCGAACTCTATGCTTTATTTAGTATGTTGCAAGTAGATTCGATCTTTTTCTGATTATTTTGGTTAATTTGGTAATTGTAATCGAATGTTTATGGCAGTACCTGAATCAATCCTTTCTTCTTTTGTGTACTTGATTTTTTTCATTGAGAGGCTTGCAGATACTGTTAGATCTTCCTTATTTCTTGATTAAAATACCAGAAATAAGGAAGATCTAATGCTTAGCTTGGAGTGATCTTCGAGGCTTGTTTATAAGCATTTAAATTGACTGAGAATCTTAACGTATGATCAGAAGGATAACTATAAAAAGGAATATATTGCTTCTGTTAATACTTTTTCATCTGAACTAATGTTTCATATTAAACAATGATTTTAATGTATGATCAGTCAGCTAGCACAAAGTTCTGTAATGTGATCTGCTCATTCGAAAGTGAAGTTGTGTCAGCGTTTTTCTAATCACTGCTTATAAATTTCATCAAGTTCGAACTAGAGATTCTTAACATTCAACATTCTCTTTGTATTGCATCTACTAAAGTTCAGTAATTGATAATTCTTTTTTATTCAGTTTGCATTTATTTCATCATCCTATCAGATCAGTTTTTGCTCAGCTAAGCTAGTCAAATAAGTAATTAGTCTTTCAAAAAAAGAAAAAAAAAAATTGAAAAATATATCCCTATTGTGGAAAAAAAAAAAAAAAAAAGAACTGAAAAAGAATTGGCTAGTAAATATCGAGTAAAAAAGTACCACCTAGTTTAAAATGGATTTCTCTTGTGGTCATGATAATAACCATCTGATAGAGTACAATTATAAAACCTCTCAAAAATTTAGACAAAAGTAGTCCAAAATATACACAGTGACAATAACATAATGAGAAAAAAATTATTAAAATGTCTACGGCAGTAGTATTATTGCTTGGATGTAGAAATATATTCTATCCTCTCAATTACAACAATACAACTCCAGCTTAGAATAGCGGATAAGCTATAGCTTCCCGTTAGACTTATTAGAAAGTTTTTTTTTTTTTTTTTTTTTTTTTTTCAAATTCAACAACTTCGAAGTGAGCGAAGTAAATTTAATAAATCAACAGTAGTATCAAGTGGAATCTGCAATATAACTAATTGGATGATCATTTCTTGAAGCCAGGATTTATTTGTGTTGAATCTACACAGATAGTAGTAACAGTTCAATTTAATTACTCTTAATGGAAATTTCATTACGTTTCACTTACGTTTCAATTTACAACGAAATTATAGAATCGGAATTCCGGTCTGTTGAGCACATTTTTCATTTTCAATGTTATTATTAAGGACAATCATTGCGCGATTGCAGAATACATGCCAGAAATGCCTAACAGTTGCTAAAGGCATGGACAAAGGTTTCAAGGAATTAGCTCATCAGAAAATGAAGCATTAGAGTTCGCTGTGTAATTAAATTATACTTAAAAATTTTTACAAATTCTGTTACTTCGGAATTTCATTTTGCTTTTTTTTTATTTTTTTACTTTTTTATTTTATTTTTTTTTTAAAAACTCTTGCTTCACAGATTCTAAATGGAAGTAGCTCAGTGGTTCTAACTAGAATACTTCTACGGTTGTGAATTAAATCAATAACTGATGAAAAATTTTACATTAGTTCGTTTAAATTTTATAACCGCGATAAGTGTGATTTCCCCTGCTCGGATAAATTATCAGGTATGATATAACATATAACTTTGATACCATCGCTGAGATAATCCAGAAGAGATGTTACCTTTGAGGATAACATGCAAAGAAACAACTATGTTCCCAGATTGAATAAAAAGAGGAACTTAAATTAGCGGAAACAAATGATGACATTTGTTGCAAATGGTGGCAGATCGAACAATTAATATAAAATGAAATTCATTGTGACTGTCAAACTAACAAATTTGAAATTTTAAAAACATTTGAATTTAAAGCAAGATGATTTATTTTTGATAATTTCGACTTTAAAGAATTAGCTTATCAGAAAAAGTGATTAATTATCATAAATTTAGAAAATACTTTCTCCATTCTTACAATGCAGAGCATCAAGTTTCTTTTCCTGATTTGATAAATATGTAAGCAAATATTAAATCATTCTGCTGCTGATAATTTGACTGTAAATTCGCCATATAATTCAGTATGTTTAGCGCCTGGCTTAAATGGTTTCAAGTAATCCGTTTCATTTGCATCTACCATATCAAACAGTATAATCAAACGATCTGCTTTCGGTTTTCCAGCCTGTTTATCAGAATTTTTTTAACTCATTTACTCGAAAATATAAATTTTGCTTCTTAAAAATGAGTTGCTAGGTTTAAATAACAGTTATCATAATTGAAGGAATGACACAGGTACTGCTAATCCACTTCTTAATATCTTCTTAATGAATGAAAAAAAATTCTAAAACTTACAATGCGTGTTATTTCCATATTCACTTTACAACCAATTTCAATGAAACCCATATTGGGGTTCACGGTATAATTTGAATTATTTGTAGATTTTACCTATGGATGTGAAAATTTTATCATTTAATACTTGAAAAAAAATTTGCTACTTTACTGCCCGAAAAGAGCACCTCAGAAGTTAGCAATGACAAAACTTCCAAAAAAAAAAAAAAAAATTAAATTAAATTAAAGGAAAATTTCCATCCTTTTTTTCCTCCTACAACAACCCTTGAATCGAAATTCTGAAAAAGAGACTTTTAAGAGCTGATAAGAGGAAAGACAAACTTTGAAAGCAAGTCTAGCTGCAGCCTGATTGATGAGCTGGTGCTGTGATTTACCACCTGCAGCCGAAATTGGACATGTCGGTGGTACTACAGCTAAAGCTTTCGTTGACATTACTTTGTTAGTACAACCTTACCAATACGAATAAAAACTGTTGGAATGAAAGAAGTTAATTAAAACTTTATTTATGTTGGTATTCCTGGTATCGAACTTTTTTCTGAAGTTGGAAACTAAAAAAAAAAAAAAAAACTCATACATAATTTATCACTTTATTAGTCAAAATTGATTGATTTTTGAAATAGTATGTTTTTATATTATTAGATAAAAAAAAAAAAAACTCATTCATATTTACATTTTAATTTGCTGTGATAATTGTTAAATATGCTTCATGTTGAATGAATCTTAATGAATTTATATTTATTTTTTCTGTTTTACCTTCTCATATTGATAAAAAAAACTTCCCAGGTGTAAAATGTTATTCTATCATTTCAATAATGCTTAATAACAGAAGATGATAATTGTTATATTCCTTTATCAATTTTAATCCATCATTTACAACACTGATTTAAGGCTTTTCGAGTGCTTAATTTTAACGTTGAATGTGAAATATTATTTCACTTGCTATGTATACGCTTGGTTATCATTTTCCACAGAATCAAACACTTCGTTTTTTTTTTTTTTTTTTTTTTCACAAATCTCCATTTAGCAGTGTTTTAGGAAAATTGAATTCAGATGTTGATTGAGCACTGCAAAATTATAAATATTTCTAAAATAAGACTGGAATGTTGCTTGTACATCAAGAAATGCTAGAATGAAACGGTAGGTTAGAAATATGTTCATTGGAAATATCGAAATTAGTGAAATTGAAATCAGGCAAGAATCTGAACGACTGAAATTGTCAATTTGTTTGCCTTTCTTATCAATACATAAATTCAATTTCATTAACTGGAAGCCATTTTTTTTAAACGGTTGCACGCTAAATGGCCTGCCCGCGTGAACTGTATTATTCGCTTACTCTTCTTTCTACGGTTTGCTTCAAGAGATGAATTATCTTGGAATTCAAGATATGATGATGATGACTAGCTGAGATTTATACAACTAACCTATTACTGATTTGCGAGAAGCAGGAGATGAATGTGGGAAGAAATTTGCTACCTGAAAATCCCAAGAAATTGACTTGTCATAGTTTGGGTGAAATTATTGAATTGCAAGCGGACAGTTAATGAATCAGATTTTCTAATAAGGTTCAGTATGAATAACTAACTTTCTTTTATCATTGAGAAAAACTGCAATTAAGTGGAGTAGAAGGATGAAGCTTGGCTACCAGATATTATAATTTTAGAATCTAGCAATGTTGTAATTGGCATTTCTCCGTTTCAGTTATTGTTTTTCGTATCAGTAACTCTTATCATTTCTCGTTACGTATGGATAAGTAACATGAAATTGATCGTTGCATTTTCATTTACTATAGTTGCCTTTATTTCTCAAATTTTCAATCTGATCTGTGAAACATTCAAGTGCTTGCGTACTCGGATCGCACCCATTGTTGTATGTTTTCTGATCACTGCTTTATCAGTGCTTCTGTGCTTTACACTTCAACGACAGCAATTTTGGAAGATAATTATCAAATGATATTAGAATTTTGATCACTCTGTGTGATACAGCCATATCAAATGTTTTCAGTGTAGTTCAATTTTCCTGTTGCTTCTATAGTGTATATCCCTTTCTTTCTTCATCTCATTTCTCCATAATTAACTTTGATATTTGTCAAATTCATGACATGATAATTTAAAAAAATTTTAATCATGATTTTTTAGACAATCATATTTCACGGGATTTCAGTTCTCCTTGCATTGGTATCGTTGATAGTACTCCTTATTGTAGTTTCAAAGCAAGAAAATTCGGAAACCCTGTGTGGACCTTTCAGATATTCAGAAGTGCTTATTGCTGCAGCGGTTGGTTTTTTCTCGCGATTGTTCCTAGTCAAAATTTATTAGCTTGAAATATTTCCAATCTCTTAGAAATATGAACACAAAATACTTTCGCTTTCAAATAAAAGCATCATTGTTGAGGTGTCCACAGGATGACAGAATTTGATTATTCCAACGTTCATTTGCACCTCTCGAAATCAAATCTTTTTAAATTTGATTTCCACAGGAAGTGTCTATTGAATAATAACTGAAAATTAAAATTTCAGTGTTACACACTGGGATCAATGTTATCAGCCGGAATATTAATTTTGATTGTTTTGTTTTGTCCACCACCAATTGATTTCCTTTCATCCCTGGAAAAGGTGCAAAATTCGTTCATTAACACACTTTTTCATATTAAAATTAATTTTGTTCTACAACAACTTGGCTTCTTTTATTTATAATGCTATCCTTTTAGCTCCAAATCAATGCTTACAGCTGTTTAAAAACTTTGCAATTTTCTGACGGACAATAATAAATTTACAGCGAACTTGTTACTGATATCTTGAAATATGAATAAATCAATATTTTAGAATGCAAAACAGTTCGATAAAAGTCTTCGGGCCAAAAGAAGTGCTAATGATATTGGGAATCAAAATTACGACAAAGTCTAAAAAAACAATGAGATGAAAAAAAAGAAAAAAAAAAAACCAATATATCTTAAGTGATTTCATCAAGTGGGTTACATTTTTCATTCCTGATAAATCAACATTTATCCAAAATTTATTTCCTATCGTTATTTCCGAATTACACCATGCATGAGAAAGAAAATTAATAAAAGCAAAATTTCATGCTTAAGAAAGTTAATAATAAAAAGTAAGTTAATCAACTAAACTTTATGAATTTTTAAAATTCTTATACCATATGTTACTTTTGTAGGAATACAACTCCGTAATCTAGAAATCCGGAAATGTGACACCTTTTTATCATTGATAACTTTTACTTTTACCAATGCAATCGTACTATCCCTTTGATGCCGCTATAATGTTCATCATGGAATTCTTTCCTCAATTACTTCATAAAATTTAGCTCTAATACCCAGTGTTACACCCTGCGAATATCGTCTATTGTAAAAATTTTTCAAAAGAAAAGAACAAAAAAAAACATGGAAATACCATAGAGTCATTTTTGAATCAAAATAGCTTAACTTTGATAATTATTTTCTATAACTATAAGCAATTATCCATTTCCTTTTTTAATTCTCTAGATTAATAAATACCTATTTTTTTAATACCCATTTTTAAATATCTATTTTTTTCTTTCTCTTTTTTTTTTTTTTTTTTTTTTTTTTGTTTGAATTTATGCAAGCTTCTTTATAGAACAACAAGAATATAAATAAAATAATTTATTTGCTAGTTTAACATGACATAAAGAAATTATAAATGAAAATATCAATTAATAGAGTATCTGTGAACTATCATCTCGTAAAGCTTTATCCTAATTATGTATATTTGCCTTCTATGCAAGACATCTTTTGACGCATAAATTATATTTTATAAATATTAGCCTATAAGTATCACATAATGACTGATTCCGGAGAGTTTTTGTCGCAGAATGAATTTACAAGAAATGGAGCGAGAATAAGGCATTATAAAATGATGCCACTTTAAGAAGAATCAGAAGGAAAATAAATTAAAATTATAAGTAAAAAATTTCGAATACATATTAATATTAGCTTAAAATGCCATATAGAAAGAGAAGAAAAAAGAAAAAAGAGAGAAAAAAAAAAAGAACACATCACTAAGATATCATTCAGAAAAAGTAATCAAAGCATACAGCCAGGTTCAAAAGTGTCAAACAAGTTCTTAAAGATCACAATAAACTTAACAAAACAAGAAAAATATCATTAGCAATTAAGCAAGAAAGAAAGTTGGATATTATTCAAGCGAAGAAAATTAAAAATAATTGCGCAAAAGAAGCAGAAATTAAATTCTTCGAGAGAAGCTAAGAAAAGGATAAGCTGTTAGGAAGAAGTGATAATTTGATCAAAAAAAAAAACCGAACACCAATTCCCAAATAAATCAGTTCCTCCTATTGCAACATGCAACAAAAAGTGCAGCATACAAAGTGCGAGCTACCGAGCGTGTATCATGCATGCATGCTATGTACGGCGCTGTTTGTAACATTTTTTGTATTAATGAATTGAAATGAAATGAAATTCATTGCCAAACAAACTGTAGCAGTAGTTCAAAATGAGGAAATGATGCATGCAGTGGCACATCTAACTACAGTCTCGTGTGTAGTAGCTTGCACACTTACAAAACTGCATGTAATGCATTATACCTTGCTTGTAGATTGCGTGTACTGCATTACAGATATTAACAAAATGCATCAAATTGCACATAATGCATTAGAGCGCCCTTGTAAATTCAACTAAATTACACATACCGTGCTCAGTACATGCAATCACATGTAAGCATGCTTACTGCATGCAGTGCATTAAAGGATGCTTTTGCAGTGATAATTTCATCGTTGTTATATTTCATATGACAGATGAATTAATGATTTTCCAAGAAGATCTTCTCTATTTTCGATAACAGAGATCAAAATGTAATTAAAATATAATTTAAAAATATCGAAAGAAGCATATGTGGATGCACTCAAACATATATTTGTTGCAATTTTATGCTTATTAAAGGTCAAAAAAAAAAGACTGGGCTTCTCGCCGGAAAGTGACGAAGATGAAGCCAGAAATTGGCTGGCGTTGGCAAAGTTAGCCGCCTTTCTTCCAAAAGATGATGGCGAAGAGAATACTGAGATGCCGGCGGCACCAATGTAAATTGTAGAATCGAAAGGGAGATTTCGCGAACTAGTCCTGTAAGTTATTTCTTATAGTGCTTTATTTACAACTAAATAATTTAGTAAGAATTGAATTTTGTTAAACTCTGTGCTATAAAGTGGTTTGTATTATGGCAGATCGAGGACGATAATGATCTCGGTTCCAGCCACACGGAGAATGTTGTTTACGATATGACTGGAAGAATTCCATCTTGCAGAAATTCCGGATCAACTTCGAGTTGCAAGAGTTGCAAGCACCGGAACTACAGCCGTATACGATTGTTCGAGAAAATGAAGAAATCATAATTGATAAGCTTTAGTTCCATAAAAGAGTTTAATTTTCAAATTTGTTTTTAAAATTCTAGCTTTATCTCTTTGTCCAAATTTCAAATTGCAAATTTCCCATGTTCATAATAATCATTCCAATTTTTACTGCGCGGCTTCTGCAGCAGGGTAATTCGGCCTTATAAAAGGGTAGCGAATCCTGGCAACAAACCTTTCTAAACAGGAAATACGAACAAAATTTAACTTCTTTTCTCCTAAATGCCAATACTTGATGATATTTAATTAAAAATTAAGAAAATGTATTTCTGATATTTCAGGATTTTTGCATTCATTGCGGTCATTACATGCTGACGCCACCTGAATGTACGGCTGAACAAAAACTTGCAGCAATTGAAACTCATGCTCTCGATTCGATGTCTGAGAGCATTTGCGGCTGTATTAAACAAAAGGCAGGTAAAGCGCTGCAAATTCGAACTTGTGGAAAGAATAGACAGTTCGGAGTATTTCATCATTTAAGGCAAGTATTATCTTTGAAGTATAGTTTTGTAGCAAAAGGTAAATTCAATTAGTTGAAAGAAATGAGATATTAATAAAGTTGCTCTCGGAGATTTACTGTTCGTTCTTTCAGGCCAATCGAAATTTCTGCATTACATGGTCCTTCTAATGCTTCTAATCTGTCGATGCCCGTTTCAGCTACTTGTCATCTTCTCTCTATCCAATGAAAAGTGGCTCATGAAAAAAAAAAAAAAAAAAAAAAAAACAAGTATTTATAAAAGAAGTAGCTCAGAAAAAAAAAAAAATTAAAAAAAAAAAAAAAACGAAAAAATAATAAAAAAGAAAAAAAAGAAAATCAAAAAATAGAAAACAAAAACAGAAAATGAAAACGAACAAAACGATTTTTTCTTTTTTTTTTAAATACTTTTTTTTTTCTGAACAGAAATGCGCAACTGCATTCTTGTTGTAGTGACCGACATTCGAGAAATTGAAATAGTTTATTGATTTTAGAATAGATTGTTTACGATATTTGATGCAATACAAATAGGTGAAATTTAATCAGTTCTAAAATACCGTATGTTTAAACTCTTTTTTAGATTTATCAAAAACTTTTTTTTAACTCCCTTGATACTAAAAAAATAAATTTACTTCAGAATTCAGTTACACTCTATTTCTTTCTTTTCCATTTTTTCTTTTTTTTTTTAGCCATTAATGATTATTTAACCTTTGGAATTTTTTTTTTTTTCCTTTTGTTTCACTGTTAATTTTATGCAAAATGTTTTGCTTAAGGATGCTTCTTTTTTTTTTTTTTGTTAATATTGTCTTTCATGTTTTTTTCTGAACATTTTTTTTATTTTTTGAAATTCACAAATGTAAAATATGCTTTTCATTAATTTTATGTATATATTTATTGGAAATTTTTGAATTTGACTAAATTTTTTATCGATATATATCCACTAGAATTGCTTTCTCCTAGAAAAAAGACAAAAAAAAAAATTTTTTTTGAAAAAAAGACATAATGTTTAGTTATTTTTATTCACGATGATGATGAAAATGCAGTGAAAATGATAGTGATAGCAAATTCTGCTGTTTTCAACTAGATTACGATTTCTAGATTTCTCAAACTAAGATCAGCAATCGACAATTATGATTTCTCAACTAGATTACGTATCAGCAATCGACAATGCATTAGAAGATAAGCAATATCATTACTATTAATAGCATTGAAAACATTACATAATATTTTGCACTTCAGTGATATCAGTATAGATTTTCATTACTGATAATACCTGAATCATAATACATCATACTACGCTCTGCTAATTACACTAATAATATCATCGATCACATTAGGGCATGACTGATTTGCAGAAAATTTGAGATAGTTGATTTGGATGCAGCAACAATGATCGGAAACTACAATAATATTCGTTGAATATGGCTCTGATTTTGCTCTTCAAATTACCCGTTCCATTTCAAATTTTAACGTGTAATTTATGCTCAAATTAACAGCAAATAAAAAAAAAAAAAGGTAAATTCAAATTTGCTAATCTTTTGATAAGCGATCGTTTTTTTTTTTTTTTTAATAGTATCTCATGCAAGCAACTTTGCAAGTATCAACATTGATTTTACTTAGCATTTTACCATTGGCAACAATATGCAAAGCATGTTTTAAAAGAGTTATTCTTATTATTTGCATTAGTAAGTTCACAATTACAATAATAAAAATTTCAATTATATATTCAAAATTGTTGCATTTAGTAATTGGAAAATTGTAAATTGTAATTTTTCCTTTTTTGTAAGAATTGTAATTTTTTTTTTTTTTTTTGAGGATTGTAAACTTATTAAAAAAATAAAATAAATAAACAAATAAAATTTAATTGAAAGAAAAAAAATGATGAATTTATTTATATATGAAAGTATGCATGCGATTAGGATTGCTTATTGTAGCTGGAACTTATAAATATATGAAAAAGGAATAACTGATGGTAACTTTTTTTTAGAAAATTTTTAATAAAGCAATTATTTATAGGTAAAATATTCAAGCTGTTAAATTACTTTCTAGCGTGAATTTCGAATTAACTGATTGAAAATTCGAAATTTTCATTTTACTATGTATAATTGAATCCTGTATCATTTGCACTGATTTTTCCTTACATTTTGAGAATATCATAAAAGATAGCGAAGTACGAACTCTTTGATTCATATTTTGTCGTTGAATTGAAATTGGTTGAATATCTAGAAAATCGACCAGCAAAGCAGTAATGCCTCAATTTTTTTAGACAAAACTTGCTTCATTTTTCCTTTCTTTTTGAGAGAAAAAATTAACTTTTAAGTAAAATCCTGGTTGCAAAAATTTTCTTTTTAATTAGTGAGCAAAAAATTTCCTTTAATTTGCACGGCAGTAATTAAATTAATAATGTTTAAATGCAAATAGTGAAGTGGCAAAGTAGAGTTTAACCATTTCATATTTTAATATTTCTGCTTGTCTAATTCCGAATTTCTTTTTAATTCTTTACTTCCAAGTTTGCAAAAAAAAAAAAAAATTTGAAATAAAAACAAAGAATAAGGAACAATATCTTAAAATTGTCACAAATTATTTTTAAATTTTCTTTAGAAACGATCCATATATTGCTTAATAACTTTTTTGTCAAAAAAAGTATCAATATTTGATAACAATTCGACCACATAACACTTACTAATTATTATTCACTTGCTAATTAAAGAGATCATCCTTCTCTTTTATTCGTTTTTCCACATTTAATTTATAACATTCTCAAAAAAAAAGAAGGAAAAATTTCTTTTCACATTTAATTGAAATAATTTTTGATACATAATTAATATTTTGACAATTATAATTGCAGACTTACCTCTCATTTAATAAGAATTTGCATGAATGATGAAAAAGATTTTATCTGTTACTGATCCGTTCCTTTACGACATTTACAATTTTTATGCACTGTTTCTAAAATAATCATTCCTTTCAGAAATAGTTATTTATTTTAATTATAATTAATTCGATATGTTATAGGAAAAAGGATAGAGAGAAAATTTACTCTTGTTCCAAAATTTCGTTTTTTTTTTCACGAAAAAAACTTTTTAATTAAAACTTGGTCTTAATTTAAAATTTTTTGTATTTGCACAGAAAGATACAAATGAGTCATGGACGTTGAGAAAAAAGTGACAAGAAGAGTGATAAAATGATAATTTCAATGGATAGGTTATAATAGTATCCCTGTGTTGCCATTTTCATTTCTTGATAAAACTGTTTTAAATCATAGTCAAATCATTTTAAATCACTTTTTTTTTTTTTTTTTTTTTTTGCAGCTATTGATCGAATTTAAAATCTTTGATAACTGCCGAAAATGATAAACTTCTTACTTATAACTTAAAAAAAAAAAAGAGGGGGTGCTGATAAATTGTAATTGATTTGCGAGATTGGCTTATTAAAGAATTGCGAAGAACTAATTATCAATAATGAGCAAAACTTATCAATCATCAAAATGATTACTTTTAGAGAAAAAAAAAATTATTTTTACAGGATACTGCAAACAAAGCATTGTTCAGCAAAAGAAAAAACGAACGAGTTCCTATCATAACTTTTCAGTTTCGATATTTGTTTAAGGCTAGTTAATTATCCTTCAAATCTATCATACATTATTTAAATATTAGCAAGAAATAACAATAATTGGCATTTCATTGATTAGGAATTGGCTAATTTTTAGATAATAATTTTTATCACATCAGCAAAATGGTGCACTGCAATTCGGTAGTTTGCAATTTCATCATATTGTATCTGATCATTGGAAAATTAATCTATTATTTGTCTTCTTTTTACATCAGAGATCGGAGGAATCCAATAAGGTTAATTTATGACTTAGGAAGAAATTTAATTTAGATTTTGCTGACACTCTAAAATAAACTACGTTATGCAGTATCTATTTAGGGTTAGCTGAACTTTGTGCAAATTTTTTTTTTAGCAGTTTTAGCATCATACAAATTTCAAAATAATCTGAACATCAAACAAATTTCAGTATTGTTTATTTAGGGTTACAAAAAATGGCTAATATCAAAAACGGAAGCTGCCATTAATAATTACAATGTGAATTTAGTAGAAATTGTGTTAAAATTATGTACATAATGAAGATTAATTTCAGTTTTGTTTATTTAGGGTTACAAAAAATGGCTAATATCAAAAACGGAAGCTGCCATTAATAATTACAATGTGAATTTAGTAGAAATTGTGTTAAAATTATGTACATAATGAAGATTAATTTCAGTTTTGTTTATTTAGGGTTACAAAAAATGGCTAATATCAAAAACGGAAGCTGCCATTAATAATTACAATGTGAATTTAGTAGAAACTGTGTTAAAATTATGTACATAATGAAAATTAATTTTTGGTAAGCTGTAAGCTTTTTGTCCTTCTTTTTACTTCCACTGATGTTCTAAAGTAAAAGTAAGAAAATTGGTGTGAATTGAATTGATAATTAGTTTTATAATAATTAAATTTGGGATTTAAATGTTAGGTGTAACTGCAAATTTTGTAATAATAGTTATCATGGTCGTTCATATTATTTTAACAAAGTTAATAATAGTAAATTTATCTCTTAATTGCAAAATATTATTTGTCACTCCCTCTCTCTTTCTTCTCTCTGTCAGACAAATGTTTCTCACTGATAACATTTCAGTGATAACAGTGATGGGAAGTTTGCATGAAATTCTCCAAAATACACCTTTAGAAAATCATAGTTTCCTTTGTAGAAAAATATAAAGAGGCAAATTAAGACCGAAGCTGAAAAGGAGAACAGTGTAGTTTGATGTTATGATCACGAAAATCAGTGAATTCAGGAAATTATAGTACCGTAAATCAAGGAATCAAGAAATCATCATGCCGATAATCAATGAAACCATTATACCAAAATCGAAATTTAGTAATTAAAAAGAAGTGATAAGAAGAAGAAATATGCATAACACAAATATTTCGGTGTCCTGTAATATAAAGCAAAGTAATCACGCTAATGAAATCAAAATTCATGCATTAAAATCGGAATTAAAATTGAAATAATTAAATTTGAAAATTAATTTAAATCTTTTTTTTCATTATAGAACTAAAAGGTTGATGCAGCATTGGTTGATTCATCAGATGAAGCATTATTAAAGCATTATACGATGTCAAATCAACTAGCTTAATGAATCTTTGCAAAGACATAATTGAACAGGAACATCCGAATTGTCAAACTGTCAATTTCATCGAAGCTAATTATTTCAATTCTATCGAAAAGTTTTAAAAAAAAAGCACGCTGCTATACATTATAAATCAAATGCATGTATGCTATGCGACATGTATTAAGACAATTATAACATTTTGACATTTTAAGAGAACTTTTTGAAGATATAAAAATATTTGTGTGACATTATCAGTATCAATTAACTGATGAATGTTGAATGATTAAATTAACACAACTCAGGCAATTAATTAAATTGTTGACTGTAAAATATTGATATGCTCTCTAAATGATGTAATTCATTCGAATTTAGAGCTGATAAATGATCATTTGTAATCGAAGAAGGCATAAACTTCTAAGACTAATCTATAATGAAGCAGATGATGAATGTTACAGGAAACAAATTGAGAAATGAGGGAAGTGAAAATGATGTTAGTATATTAGATTTCGAATTACTTTCAAAAATAAAATTGAAAAATTGATGGAAGAATATTAGAATATTGATGCAATCTAACAGCAAAAAAAACTCTCCAAACCAAATCACTCATAATCATACATAACTGTTATTGTTACTGTTAGAGTCGCAAAACATCCCATATCATTATCCTAATTATATTTACTACTGAATAAATTTGTAAATAAAAAAAATTTAACTAGATATACAACACA
This sequence comes from Setaria digitata, assembly GCA_003640385.1. NCBI lineage: Eukaryota > Metazoa > Nematoda > Chromadorea > Rhabditida > Setariidae > Setaria > Setaria digitata. The sequence continues at coordinate 140,661 of RCAB01000032.1, forward strand.
AACAATAAGTAGCACAGTTTGGAATCGCTTAAGAAACGGACTTTTCTTGAAGTTACAAAAATTCAAGCAAACTAAAAGCATTAATTAATTAGAATTTATTTACTCACTAAATTCAAAGTAACAAATAATTGCAATGTTTAAAATGTACTGGAAAAGAAAAATGCCATTCATAAGAAAATCAAGGCAAAAAACATCGACCTCCCTACATTTTACAAAACTTCCTGGAGAAATCATAGAAATACTTGTTTGATGGCAGCGTCATTTTATAAACATGACCTAAAAATAACTGCCTCAGAAATGAGACTCGTTGGTATTTTATTGTCTTTTTTTTTTTTTTTTTTTTTTAAATTTTAACAGCAGACGATATCCGCAGGGTGTAATGTCGGACACTGGTCAACAGAAAAACTTTTTGGTAAGCAAGACTGACTGTGTGAGATGTGTTGAGCTAAGCTTAATATCAGGGATATAGCAAGAAAGTAGGATTTCATTTCATAAGTGATAAAAATAATTTTTTTTTTTATTTTATATTCTATACAAAATAAAATGGAGTTATGTGTTGTATAAGAAAAGCAGCAAACATTTTAAAATAAAAAGAAATGGTTAAAAGCAAACTATAAGCGTCAGTATTTTCTAATAATAATAATAGCAATAATAATAATATTAATTAATAATATTAATAATAATAATAATAATAATAATAGTAATGAGATAATTAAAGATCCTGAACAAATGGCAAGAAAATATTTAGTACTGGAAATAGGAAAAGTTTGAATATATACAAAGCAAATAATAAATATGGCTTATCATAAATAAGGCATACTACTAATCATAGGAGATAATGAAAGATATATAAAGTATAAAAGACACTAAAAAAAAAAAAATTAAAAAGTATTAGGCAGAATTGTAAAGATAGATAAAATTAAAAAGGAAAAAAAAAAAAGAAATATTAACAGAAACAGGATAAAGCAGTATTCTTCTAAATAGTAAATCAAATAACTGAATGACTTACAGGTAAATGTGAAGGAAGATAACACGAAAGAAATGACTTAAAATTACAAATGTTAAACATCTTGCTAGTGCTGAGAAGCAGATACGAACAAATTGAAATATCAAAAATTTCTGGAGAAATAAAAATGAAAAAACTCTGCTAGCGATCAACCTGTTGTCACACTTGTTGCAATTTGAGAAAAATCGAAAACGCCACTAAAACTTCTTGTTCTTCAAAAGAAATTGGATGAATTTTCTAGCAATCTTACTTGTTTAATGCTAATTATTTATAAATGATATAAATTCATTGTCTAATTAGTTATTTTGAAATATTATTTACAATAACGTACTTTGAAAAAAAAAAAAAAAAAAAAAAACCGTACTGTTTAGTACTGATCTCGGTTATATTGTGCGAAAGCCTTCAAAAGCAATACTTAATTCATATCTGTATATTGCTGAAGTTTCGACTACGGATTAGTAAAAAAAAAAAAAAGAAAAGAAAAGATGAATCTATTTCTAAAAATCTCTTTTCAAAAAATACAATTACTTCAAGCAAATTCAAACGAATTCAGAGATGAAATAAAAGTTTTGTTAAAAGTATTTTGCAATTATTGCAAAAATTTGTGATATGTGAAAGCGGTCATATCCTATTATCGCTATGAAGTATTTATCAGATAATTGTGTTAATGGTTTCAGTATGAAAAACATGCATATTTTATTTCACCTTATAATCTTCTGAAGTTCTTGCAGTTATTATTGAGTTTTGAAAATTTATGAAAGTGTCTAAATTAATGAAAATACTAACTGTTATATTATCAGTCAATTAACTAATAATATCAATCACTTGCACTCTTTTATTTTCTTTTTTTTTTTTTTTTTTTCAATATTCGTTAGATCATTAAGATTTCTAAATTGGTTAATTTTTTAGTATTATTTATCTTACTCAAAATTAGTGTTAAAAATGACTGTGGATAGTATTTAGTAATAACAACCATAAACTATAAATGAAATTATGGTGGAACATTTTTTATAAGTATTCATGATGCGAAGATAATTTAATTCGAAGTGTTTAACAAAATATTTTTACAAAAAATAATTAGGCATAAATTCACTTATTGATCCAAATTCCCAAAATATTACGCTAACTGTAAGCGGTTAATGAGAATCTTGAGGCTATAATCTCTTAAGATTTCAGTAATTTTTGACATTAAGCTAGTTACTTAAATGTTTTCTTCTTTCAATAAATTCTGTAAAATCGACAGAAAATGTTAGCTCCATTCTTTATTTATTAAATTAACACAATTTTTTTAATGAAAGCAAATTAACGCAGTTTTTTTTTTTTTTTTTTGTAGACAGGCAGAAATAAATTAGTTTAGAAGAGAGGAGACAATTTTCTAAAGTTTGAAGACTTTGGTATTAGAAAAAAACAGTAAAAATGCAATTAAAATTACTATTGCAGAAGCATGATACTTTTGGTAATTATATCATTAATTATCATCAGAGAATCGTCAACAATGGTTAGAAAATGATAATTTTTTTTTTGTAGAATTAAGATTATATAATTTAAATAATATTCAATCTTGATTCAAACAATGAGAAATGATCGTTTAGGCACGATTGCTTATAAGGAAGGTATCATATGTAACAAATTTTATGCACATTATTTAATTGAATTATTGCTTAGCTATTAGCTCTTACTCTCATCTACTAGGTTCCAAATTTTATTTTGGGAGAGATTTTATTTCGGCAAGTTTGTATCATTCAATTTAAACAAACTTAAATTAATTAACCAATTGATGAATTTGCCACATTCAAAATCCAGAATTAAAAAAAAAAAAAAAAAAAAAAAAAAAAAAAAAAAAAAAATTGTAGGCCATTCCATGTCAAGAAAAATTTTTCAGTAATTATTTATAATTGAATTATTAAATATTACTTTTCAGTTCAAATATTACAAATATTTACTTGGGATGCGCAATGAACTGCTCCAACTTAATTCAAATATATTTTACATCATTGAAATTGATGCTTTATATCCATACGATACTAAACAGTGCGATGGGTTCGAAATTTTCATTTAGAAATTTCTGTGACTGATTAAAGGAGTCACTGTGTGCCAGTATTGTCACGAGTTAAAATGCTAACTTTTTTAAACTCATTGAATAAATTGAATTAACAATTGAAGTAGGAAGGATTTTTAAGCATAGAATATTGAAAGAAAAAAAAAAACTAGAATTGTTTTTAAATTAAAACTATATTTTAATTCTTTCAATATAACAAATGAAATCATTTTAAAATTATTAACAAAGATCCTTTTTTATTGCCGAAAAAAAATTAATGAATATTTTAGACTTCAAGTAACGATACTTGACAAACAGAGAAATAGTTCATATATATTTAAATTAGACAAAGAGGATCAAAAATGGCGAGCAATACTTTATAGCAAAAGTTTGAGCTATTTTTGCAACAATTATTTTAATTGCAATATTTTATTTTTGTTTCTCTGTCTTGTCTCTTATTTTAGGTGAAGCTCGACATATTGTTGGTGATTATCAGTATGAGCAGCAATTTAAATTGTCATTTGGTATCAACAATTGGAAAGTTAAAATCAAATGGAATGGCGAAGTAGTTACTTTTCTCAACATACATGGTATTATATTCAAATGCATATTTGTTTCCTTAATTCAGTTAGTTATTTGAATGATAATTAAGCTGATACTGAGAAATAAAAAATAGAGAAAAAAAAAATCAGCAACATGAAGAAGTTATAAATTATTATTAAAAATTAAAAATATTAAATATTAAAAAGTTAAAAATAAATTAAATAAGCTAAATATTCTTACGTTACTACCTGTTATGCAGTAGTTGAGTCTTATGAAGAGGAAAGGTGAATCAGAAGCAAATGAAATATAAGCAGTTATATGAATTTTTACACTATTCTTGCTTCTCATTCTGCAGATAAGGAAGAGCTTGCATTTGTGACAGTTCAGGAAAGTTGTAAACTTGATCGAATAGCAATCAACGAATATCTCGGTAATTTCTTCTTTCGTTTTCTTTTTTCAAGCAAACTTCGAATAAAAAGCCAATAGAAAAGAGAAAGAGAGAGCCAACAGAACTGCGAAAAAAAAAAAAAAAAAAAAGAAAAAAATTATTCATCTTTCTTAGAAGAATTTGTAATCGAAACAAATGAAACTCATTTTTTAACAAAGCTGGATGGATCATTTGCCGAAGTGATATCCGATGAAACAGTACGACTTGCTGAAAGTACCAATGCTTCAATAAAAGAAATAAAAACAATTGCGCGATATTGTATATATATTACTATTACCTATACATTTGCCTCCTACCATTTCAGACATGGCTGCTTTAACTGCCAATGGCATTTAGGACAAAATATTGTCAGAAATGGCACTGAAATTAGTCAATTTTGAAATTTTTGATCCGTTAAGAAGCTGAACGGCTCTTCAAAATAACTTCTACTTAACATTTTCCTCTCCACTTTTAAATAATAATAAAATTACTAATCCATCATATTTTTCAGTGTTTTACAAGGATGACGAGGAGCACATTCTATTACGAATACTCGGCAGAGTACGTTATTATGTTTTAAATTTTAAGTTGATCGTTTAACAACATTTCTTATTTTGTTGCACGCTGCAAGCACATTGAATTGATGGTACTTTTTGTGATGTGCAAATTAAACATCAAAATTCACTGCTGAAGTTTTATGCATGCTAGTTATCAACTGTTACCAAGAGTAATCTCAATAACTTCCAGCAATACTTTTACAGATTAATGGAATTTTGATTCCTGGAGCAGTACTTGCCATAGTTGTCAACTCTGTAATGACTGCAATCGAAATTCGAAACTATGAGCTGTATCAGTTAGCAAAAATTAAGCCTCCAAAATTGGTCATAACTAGAGAATTCTTAGAAAGAATACGAATTGAGCGCTGCAACGCTAAGAAAAAAGGTTCAGTAATACAAGCATTAAAATATTCAGTTCGAATAAGTATTGTTATCAGTTTCGATCAACATGACCTATATTGAGATTCATTTCAATAATTCAGCACAAAATTTGCTTGCAGAATTTTGATCAACCAACTGAAATCTTAAATGGCCTACTCAGTTAATTACTGTTTTATACAGTAGGTAGAAATAATCTATCAGAAAGGCATTTTTTTTTTTCCACAGGCTAACCGTTGTCAATAAGCGCTATTGTGAAATTGATCAAATATAAGCTTAGAGTAAATGAATTCTCTAATCTTGTAAAAATAGGTATACCTGCTCAGCTTGTTACCTAGACTACTAATTTTATGCTTAGAAGATTTGCGTTGGAATATTTTTTTTGTTTATTTAATTTCAATTTTATCGCAATAAATAATGTTCGAAATTTTGATGTTCAATTTTTCAGTTCGAAAGAAGGGAGAACTTGAAAAAGCTTGCTAAAATGTTATTGGAAGATGTTGATTATTTTGCAAAATTCTCGAAAATTGTTCGTAAATTTAAAATTTTCTGTTTATTTAATTTCAATTTTATCGCAATAAATAATGTTCGAAATTTTGATGTTCAATTTTTCAGTTCGAAAGAAGGGAGAACTTGAAAAAGCTTGCTAAAATGTTATTGGAAGATGTTGATTATTTTGCAAAATTCTCGAAAATTGTTCGTAAATTTAAAAAATTTTCCATTTAGTGTAGAAAATTTCTCATTCAAACAATCAGCTAATATGAAGTACCCAAATTCACATTCATTCAATTAAACATTAATTATTGCTAAGGTTCACTTATCATTACCAATATTCTTTTCTACTTAAATCAATATTATATCATATTTTGAGACTAACTAAACATTATACGATATCAATATGATGTCATTTTGAGCCTAGCTAAAGTAAGTAATACGATATTATATTGTTCGTCGCACTGACAAATGACTGCATCGGCAACCATATATTAATGCTTTACATGCAATTTTGTAGGAATTTGTAACTTAATTTAATTGCTGCAATTTTAATTCTAACTTAATTACTAATCGAGAGTAGAGAGGACGGTCGAATTCGCTGATTATTTAGCAAATAAATAAAAAAATGCATGCAAGAAAAAACTAATTGCTACAGGTCTTGAAATAGATTAATTCTTGCTGCTCGATCATGCCTTACTTCTCGACCTTACTTTCTCGAGGAAAGAAAAGCTTTCTTGGAACACAGTAACTCGATGTTGAATTGGTATGGAATGGCATTTTCTGATTGAAGCTTTTCGGATATTACTAACTTCTTTCTAAATTTTCTCCAAAGTGTAAAAAAGTTGCATGTGAACTAAAAATTTAAAGGTCATCCTTATTTTTCTTATGCTTAAAAAAAAAAATTCTTATCAATAAAATCTAAAAAGCTTCGACCAGAAATCAAACCTTTCAGAGTTTAATTTTTGAAGTAATCGACAAGAAGGGCTTAAAGTGAACATGAATAACAGTGGAATAAAAAAAACAACAGAAAAAAAAAAACACAAACAAAACAAAACTGACACAAAAATGAATTGGAATGATGCATATTCCAGTTCTAACTTGATTTGGATTAAACTGGGCTACTGGATATTGTCATATTCAAGCAAAAGGTTAAAAGAGTTAAGACTGATCAATTAATCCTGTCATAAGCATTCCAAGTTCAGTTTTATTATTAAATAAAGTTCGAATTCAATACTGATTTGTAGATATATTACAACGCTGTTCATAACCAGGTCATCATCATTTACTTTCAGTTTTATTATTCAGTTTGGTTTTCAGCTAATTCTCTCTTTTATAGCAGAGAGCAGAAAAAACAGGCTTAATTATGATTCCCAGAAATCAAGCTCACTTGTTGTACGGAAATGGAAAAAAAAAAAAAAAAAATTAAACTTCATTAAACTTCTTTGAATCATTAAGAATTTTCATTACCTATTTCACTAAAACAGGAAATTATCCGCTCTCTTTTCTACCCTTTTTCGTGTTTGACAGATGGTTCTGTAAAAGATTGTAGTTAAAATTTAATATGATATAATATTTAATTGATCCTTTGAACGTCGAAGAAATGCAACCATAGCTGTATGGTTATCTATCCTTTACGGGCCTAAAATCTTTCCAATGCTTGGAGGCCATTTCAAAAATCAGTTCCCCTTCTAATTTTTACTTTTTCAAAAATTCAATGAAATTGGCGCTTCCTTCCCACATGACAATTTTATTGCCAAGTATCATTTTGAATCTGTACGAAAAAGCAGTCAACTTCTTACATTTCGTTAGTTTTTTTCTTCTGTGTCACGTAAATTTTCTAAATATTTTAATTCAATCATAAGAACTAAAAGGCCAAAATTTTCACATTAAGTCATCTTAATATGTTTGCAAACATTAGTTCTAAACGAAAGACGAAATTTTATCTTCATTTTTTTTTTTTTTTTAATTTTTTTCTTAATAACAAAAAGTGCAGAATTTAAAAAGTTGAAAGAGAGGTTCCTTTACAAGGAAAAAAAAAAAAAAAAAATCCATGAAAAACAAAAAAAAAAAAATATTCCTCTCAACTTTCATATCCTTTTTTCCTGAAATTCAATAAAACTTCTTCTAACACTAAAGCATTTTATTGCAAAAATTTGCTTATGTGATTAAATGAAAATATTTTGCGCACAATATTGGAAATTTGAAAGTTTGTTCGACGAGAAAAACTGAAAAAAAAAAAATAAACGAAAAATTTAATAATTTGTCAGTTGAAAATAAAATCCTTTGTTTTATTCTATTTTACTCATTCATACATCACATCTTATAATATGATTTATATTTGTAGTATCATCTACACTTAAGATTAGCATCAACAAAAAAAAAAAAATTCTCTTCTGATTTGAACTTTCAAACCTGAAAGGAAAAATGTTAGCTGATTAAAAATGTTACACTTTTCGAATATTTTAATAATTATATCGTTTAACAATGTATAATGGATATTAAGCAAGCGAAATATTTTCTTCTCAATTAGATATTAATTAGAATTAATGAAAGCATGAAGCGGATGTCGCAAATGTCGAACATGCTAGGATAACACTTTAGAGGAGTGAATGTGCACTGTTAAGATGTCCTCAATTTTGATTTGATGATTCTTTTTACCTTTAGATGAATTTCGCATTAAATTAAATTTTTGAATTGAAAAAAATGAACTTACTTTACCTTTATTATCAGAATCCGTCTTTTCTGCTATTGCAACATGTCAAATTCTATCATTTGTGTGTGCTATTTGCAACTCAACACACCTTGCCGTTATGGACAAGGATATTTTTACCTCATTTATCAGCAAATAATTTGAGCTTTTCTTTGGATTTTAGCACTTTTGCAATGATTTTAAGAAGAATTTAGTCTGATAGTCGAGCGCAATTCATTACAACAATGATTAGTAATGTATTGCTTAATGCAAAAACTGAAAAAGGAAGTTGATTATTTGGACGAACGGTGCAACTATCATTGTCTTATTCTTGGCAAATTTCTTCAGAACTACAGATAAAATCATTTCTGGACAATTTCTCGAAGTTCAACTCGGAAAAACAGCTTAAAAAAAATCATTGATCAAATGAATATGACCTCTTATCAGCGTTGTTATAATGATTTTCCGCACATACCATTGCAATAATTACTTCTGTAATCAAATAAACGAAAAAGAAATCACTGATAACAAAATAACTATATCACCAAGCACATCTGCAATTATTTTATTGCTGACATGATTATGAGCCATCTCCGATTGCTCTTAAACATATGCTGCGCAGTATTATCCTTCACTACAGTCCTAGGTGGTGGTAATTATGATGCTGAAGCTGATCGAATCATCAGCTTACCGGGACTAACTTATGAATCTAATTTTGCACAGTATTCTGGCTTTCTACGCACAAAAGCAGGAAATTTCTTGCACTACTGGTATACTTATTTAAAATATTTTATTAAAACAAGAAGCTTTCACACAATTCCATCATTTTGCAATACGAAAGATGTGATTTATCAAGAAGTTTGCTACCACTGCAATAAGTACTTTTCAGGTTAATCGAATCTCAGAACAAACCATCTAGTGATCCATTAGTCTTGTGGCTTAACGGTCAACCAGGCTGCAGCTCATTAGATGGCCTTTTTGCCCAAATTGGTCCATTTCGCGTTGCTCAGGACGGAGAAACATTGTTCGAGAATATTTACAGCTGGAATAAGGTCGTTTTATTCATTCATTCTCTTTCCATCACTCGACTTACGATTTTGAGCTTTCTTGATAAGTCTCAGTGCAACCAAAGTTGCAAATGTCTCACCACTAAGTGAAAAATTGAAAACTTTTATGGCAGTGTAGTAGAAAAATAAATTGAATTTAAGGCTGCCAATTTAATATTTTTGGAATCGTTTCGTGATGTCGGTTATTCGTACAGAAACGCTTCCGCACGCTCAGATATGCTATGGAATGATGATAAGGTTTATTTATTACCAGCTTTTCTTAAATTTCCGTTAATCCTTGTTTTTCTAATTTCATCATTTTCTTTTCCAGTTTTATTTTCCACCTTCACTAAATTACCTTGTTGTTGTTTTTTTTTTCTTTTCTTTTTCAATAGTCATTTTATAAATTTTTTATTGGAAAGTACCATTTCATTTATCAGTTAAGTATCAGTATTTAGTGCTTATAAGGGCAATAGTGAAAAACNGAAAGTACCATTCCATTTATCAGTTAAGTATCAGTATTTAGTGCTTATGAGGGCAATAGTGAAAAACATAGCATCAGATAAATAATTCGTCTTTTTTCATGTGTCTAGATAAAATAAAAAATAATCCTGAAAATTTTAAAATAATCCTGAAATATAATATCAAATTATGAGAAGCAAATTTAACTAAGTTTATTAACTGTGATAAAAACATGCAAATTAGATTGAAAAAAAAAAAATGAAATTTGAGTGATTTAAAACGATTCTAGCAATATTTCGCAGTTTTGATATGCCGAATATTTATTCTAATGAAAGATTTGGAAAAGATACTTTTAAAAATTAACCATAGCTGTAATCTTTCGTAAATGGCACTCATTCACGTGGTAATAAAAAGAAAGATAATGAAATTATCTTTTTTAACTTATATAAGCGTTTTCCAAAACTTTCGGAAAATTGTGTAAGCTCAAGTTTTTCCACATCCCGTAATGAATTTAAAATCCTCTCACGCCAAAAGTTCGAATAAATGATACTGGTAGTAATTAGCAATGATGGAAATAAAAGTGTGAATGACTTCTGTCAACTGTGTCGCGATATGATATAATATACTTAAGCTCAAAGATAGTTGGGGCATAATGAACAACTGAGGAAGGGGAATTATTCATCTGAAAAGAACTTAGAAACAAGACGAAACTAACCAGTAAGTTTTATTAGAATCTGCTGCTTAATTGAATCAATTTAAATAAGTTTGAGTCTTCAGATTTAGGAATTTATGGCCAAGTTATAACCTTTATTATAAAAAACTTATTCTAAATTCTTGCCTTTTGTCTTCCTAATTCATTTCAACATCAAATTTCTAAAAGAGAACGGCAATGATCTGATGGTGATATAAATCAGATAGGCAAGCTGTAATTAGAATAAAATTCTCACCTCTATCAAGAAATCTTCAGTTTCTCCATCGCATACATTCAAGATATCTCTCTTAATCCTGTGCTACAAGCTAATTCTTTTCCAAACAATAAATTGATCAAGCCAGATGTAAATTCACTAAAATCTTCACTTTCCAACAGAATGAGCCAAGTATACTAAAGTTATCAGAATATAATTCAAAAAAATTAAACTATGAAATGTATTAGATTTAAATTGCTGAGTGCAATTCACTTTTAAGATGAAATATCTTTCTTAAATGATGCCTTTAGACAGTTGAAGATAGTGCCGATGCATTGGAACAATTTTTTCAACGATTCAAAGAATACCAAAATCGAGACTTTTATATCACCGGTCAATCATACGTGGGTATTTATGGGCCTGCACTAATGGATCTCCTTATCAAGCGAATTCAGGCACTAATATTTCTCGTTTTGTACAGAGATAAACAGTAGCATATTTAGCAAAGCCTTTTTCTAAAAAGGATAAACTTCCAGAAAGAAAAGGGTTTCCAGAAAGATCTTATGGAATCTGTTACACTCTGGCTTAGTTCTGATCATATTCTCGATAATTACTTTTATATTAACCTAGGAGCAGTGTTGAAACACTGGTACTTATTCAGCTAGTTCTTTCAATTTCTGCTCGTAGCTTGCTATTCGATATATTTTAAATTAATTTTCTTTTTTCTTTTCAAAATTAATCTAAAATGATATAAAGACGCACAATATTTGTGTACACTCAATAACCACTGAGTCTAATTAAGAGAGAAAATCGGATAGATAATTATGATATAGAATATAAGCAGCTTCTTACTTCAGCAGAAAGGAAATCCTTATGGCATCAGATTGGCCGGTCTGGCTATTGGAAATGGTGCTTACAATGAAGTGGATCGAAGAAATTCGATCATTACTTTGCAATATTATAAAGGAATGCTTGATAAAGAGTCAGCTGCTTCATTCAATTATTGCTGAGAGTCAATAGCACTGTTTCTCTGCTGAAATTTTGTTGAATAGATCAGTAATGTGTAGAAATAGTTATTTAAATTTAGGTTTCAAATTCACAAATCTAAAAACTTTCAGCACTTGGCTTAGGCTTAGGATTTGGTTTTTCAGAAAATTTAACAGTCTTAGTGAGTGCTGTGCAACGACTCCTCCTGGCCCTTTATCATATTGCAACTTCTCACAGTACATAAATTGGACAACATATGAACCAATTGATAGCAGTGATTGTGCATCCAAAGTCGTGGACTTGGCATTTAATATTCGATTGTATGGTATTCAATCATTTGCTCAACTACCACATTCTTATTGTTTCGCTTTTTAGGTTGAAACATAGTAATGAAATTTTTTTTTTTTTCTTCTTCTTCTTTTGCATCCTGGAGTTAAAAAAAAAAAAAAAAAAGAAGAAGGAATTGTTGCAAATTTTGCTATATTTAGATTTGAAAGTGTTCAGAAATGAGTTGATTATTTATTTTCTTTAAATTTACCATGCGTCTTAGATGATCAAAGCTTCCGGAAACATCGAGAGGAAGGAGTATGAAGAGAAAAATAATTGCAAAAAATTCATTTTTTTTTTTTTTTTTTGTTGTCATTTCGAGAATCGATAATTATTATTATTATTATTGTTTAAAGCATAAGAAACCAATACTATTCAAAGCTTCTATGATTGAAAAGTTCAGCTAAACGAAAATCTAAAATATACCCGTATTATCCATTCTTCTTATTTCTGTCTTAATCAGAACATTAAAACGAAACAAGTTTTTTTTTTTTTTTTTTTTTTCGTTTAAAGAAACTCTTTGCAAGTATTATATCTGAGCATTCGAAATTTTTCAAGGAACAATTCCTTCAATAGCAACCAGGATTGCTATATTGATACCTCATTCTTGGCCAAGAACAAAGTATTTGAGACAACACAGCGCCAAACAGAGTTGATGAAATTAAATGATCCAGAAACAGAATGGAGTGAAAGTTTCATTGACCAAGGTGTACGTCTTCTCAGTTTTCAAAACAACATTTTTGCTTTCTTTCCTTGGTCTAGACTATAAAAACTTTATTTTCGCTCGACGAAAACCTCCTAGAAACTTAGCAAACCAAAATAAACAGCAAAAAGAACAATAGCAGTTGATCAGTCAATTGATCGGGCCTGATTTTTATCCCATTTCAGTCCCTCATAAACATGGAATCAACTGATGCACAGTACACTTTCCCATGTTGGATGAAAAAAGCCATGGTAACTTATTTGAATTTACCAGCTGTTCGTAAAGTACTACATATCCCTGATAATCTCCCACCTTGGTCGATGTGCAGGTAATCGCAGGTTGCATTTTACTGTATCAGTTTAGAAACTTACTACAGAAAGACTTCTCACAGTTCGGGATAGCATACACTGAGACATTGTGCGACTCTAAATTAAACTCTAAAATGAGTTTAATTCAAGTGATATGTCATTTGCATTGGCAAGTTAAACGGACTGATAAGTTTAATAACAAAATAGCGAATAGAGAGAGAATAGATAATAGATTCAATTGATACTGCTTAAAAGTATGTCAACTTGCAATGCATTTTAGCAAGAAAGTTCTTTCAAACTACAAGAGACAACATTTAGACATGACGCCAGTCTTCGAGTCTATCATTAACACATTGCCAAGTTTGCTTATTTTCTCTTTTTCTGAATTCAAGCCCAAAATAAGTAAATTTGTCTTTGAAATTTAGTTAAGATTTTATAAAATCCAGAATGAAAATTTCTCGTTTTATTTTTATCTCCATGCTTTATTTACATAATGATTTTTACAAATATCAAAATTTACTAAATTTCTGATTACTTATTAACTATCTTGCAGAAAAAGTTTACATTCATTTACTTTACTGTCTCAAAACATTTTATTTCAGGTTGTTTTTTTTTTTTTTTTTTTATTCATCCATTGTAAATATGTTACCGATGAAGGTATTTTTTATTACAAAGTAATTAGATTAGTTACTATTAGCAATTTTATAACCATATTTTATTTCTTGATTATAATAACTGTCATTTCTACAGTATATCCGTTCAACAATGTTCGATTTTTGATTTATAATGGTGATGCTGATATGGAATATAACTTTCTGAGCAATGAATGGTTCGTTACAAGGCTTACAGACTACTATCCCAAATCAGATCGTAGCCAATGGATCTTTCAAGAAAATCCTAGATTTTTGGGACAGCTGGCTGGTTACTTTCAGCAATTTTTTATCAATGATTTTGTGACAATTGATTTTCTCACCATAAAGGTGAGCAATTTTAGTATTGCAACAAATGTTCAAGAATTTAAGCTGAAATAATTTATATTTAGGAATTTAGATTATAATTTTTTTTAGTATTATTATAATATGTAATTCTGTTGACATCTATTATAGAAATGTTTGTTGTAACTGGTTGGTGATTGACGTGTAGTAGGTATTTCAACTATCAGGCTAANTATAAAGGTGAGCAATTTTAGTATTGCAACAAATTTTCAAGAATTTAAGCTGAAATAATTTATATTTAGGAATTTAGATTATATTTTTTTTTAGTATTATTATAATATGTAATTCTGTTGACATCTATTATAGAAATGTTTGTTGTAACTGGTTGGTGATTGACGTGTAGTAGGTATTTCAACTATCAGGCTAAATGTTTGCTAACGAAATTACAATCACATAGATTGCTAGACTCAACGACTGGATAGATTTGAAAAAAAAAAAGTTGTAAGGAAGAGGAAAAGTTCAATTAAATTGCATTAATTTTTCAAGGGTGGAGGACAATTTGCGCCGTTAGATCGTGCTGGTCCATCATTACATATGTTCACCAATTTCATTCAAAATCTTCATTACAACGTCAGCTTTCGTTGGGATACCACGGCGAAACCAATCCTTCCACAATATAGACATGCACCAAAGATAAATCGTAACTTTCATGTTACTTTTTTGTTTAAATCGTTTAGTTAATTATTTTGGAAAAGTCATTGATTTTTCTTGTTTCACTACAACACTTTACAGAATATTATACTTTTGTGCAACTTATTAGTTTATTTTTAATTAATTCAATTTTGACTGTACTAAAATTTATTTTAGAAAATCTGAAAATATTAGGATTATTTTATTCTTAAAAATATTAAAAATTTACCACGTAGATTGGACACAGTGTTGATTACTGTGCTTGAAAATTTGCCTAATTTCCATTTATATTCTCGTTAATGTTTGATGTTGTGCTGTCGAAGCATTTGAAGATCACAAAATTACGACATCTAAAGAATTATTGAAAACACTGAACATTTAAGCTAAAAATAACTGTTAAGTAAAAATACTTCAAATTGATTAAGTGTAAATCGGCAATTTGCCGTATAATAAAAAAAAAAGCACCAATAGCAATTGACATCTTTGATTCATTTTTTTACAATAAAATATGAAATAATTTTTAGCAACTCGAAAGCAGCGTGATCGTGTATGGAACCTTCCTGGATTGACCTTTGAACCAGAATTTAAACAATACTCTGGTTATCTCAATGGTGGTTTGGATATCCACTTGCACTACTGGTTGGTATCATTGACCTATTCCAAAGATGAACTGTTTCCTCGTTCCTGAAAAAATAATTTTTTCATTGACGAGCTTAGTGGTCGTTCATTTCTCAACCTTTCGTTTAGAGTTTGAAGGTTGATTCCAACTCTCCGATTATTTCTAACCGATCTGATTTCATTGCTGCTAGTGAGTTTTTAGAAACAATTTATCTCACATAGTACCTTACGAATACTCATATACTACTAACGTGATAAAATTTAATTGCCTACGAATTATAAACTGTAGCTGTTACGAATGATCTTAAGGCTTGTTGAATCACAGCGAAATCCGGCTGAAGATCCACTGATATTATGGCTGAATGGTGGAACTGGGTGCAGTTTGCTTCACAGTTTCTTTTCTGAAAATGGGCCATTTCGGCCAAATCCAGACAATATGACATTGTCTGAAAATAATTATTCGTGGAACAAAGTAAGAAAAAGTATTCTTTGATTTGACTAGTAACTGCGAGGCATTAAATTATCAGGCTTTCATCATAACTTTCATTTCAATTTATTCTTTCGCATAAAATTGAAAGGACTAATACCTGAAACTGTTAGTGAGTCAAAATTTGGTTCTAGTAAACTGCAAGTGAGAATCGAACATAAATTAGCAGCTAATAAAGTCTAGATCAATTTAATCCTTTTAGATAAGGAATATATTGAAATTTAAGAACCAAAAACTTTTTCATATTAATGACTGGTATTATATTTAAAAATTTCTTCAAACCAAAATGACCTGATAACATCACTGCGATGTTAATACTTCTCTTATGCTGGGAAATATATTACTCGTAAAAATTTGTTAGTAAAAGACCACTTATAATTTTCTCCACTATCAAAAAGAAAAGTAAAAAGTTTTGAGAATTATTTAAGAGTCATTCGTTTGGTTTGCTGGCTTCATCTCTCTACACTCAGTTACTTGTTCGGAACGAAATGTTCAAATAAAATGAAATGATAAAAAAGTCAAACAAAGGAGAAATGTTTCTGAGGGGAAATTTCAAAGCTTTCAAAATGATCTAATTTAGAATATCTAATAAATAATGCATTTTTTTTTTTTTGCGATTAAGGAATTAAATAGCTGATAAATTTCCTTATTGCTTGAAATCAATTATCGCAGTTTATTTCATTTCAGTCTCAAAAAAAAAAAAAAAAATCGTCCTGTTGACCAACTACTTAATAGATGCGTCTTTTGTTTTCAATTAACAAAATATTTCGATTAAATTAATATGTTAAAAACTTGGAACGACTATACTCAAACTGTTAGCAAAGCAAATAAAATGCAGTTGTAACGGAATAGTATAATATTTGTTATATTTTTAATTTTTTTTCCCGAACTTTTTATCTAATATTTTTCATATAAATCTATTTAATATTTTAATTTCTAAATAGTAAGAAAGATTCAAATTTTTGGGCAAAATGGTAGTTGTATTTTAGATAGCAAATATGCTTTTTCTTGAATCATCATTTGTTGGGTTTTCATGGCAGAATGATTCCTCCAGAAATGATGATTTTGATTTCAACAATGAAAAGGTAAGTATTTTAAGGATTCTAACAATGAGAATATTAAGCTTCCTCATTTTACAAAACAGGAGAGTGAGTGATAAAAAAAAAAAACTTTAGAAATATCGGATTTGGACCTGATTTCACTCGATCATTTGAGATAGAAGCTGATGAAACTTTTTGTACTCTTTTCTTTTTTTTTCTAGACTACTGAAGGTGTTTTCCATGCTTTGATGGATTTCTTGACTGTATTCCCGGAATATATCAACCGGACAATTTATATAACTGGCCAGTCTTATGCTGCTGTTCATATCTTAAATTTATCTGCTTTCATTATTGATCAAATCCAGGTAATAATGTGATTGTATTTTGTTAACGTAAGATATATCTTGGCTACAACTGTTGAGTACAAATCTGTCGAGTACAGTCCTAAATTATTGTTAATTATGAAACATTCTATACCACTTCCTTGAGAGTATTCGAAATGTAAGCATGTTTTATAATAATAAAAACAAAATTAATTGAAATTTATTCAGATCGGGAATAGTAAAGAGTTGAATCTTGCCGGTATTGCCATTGGAAATGGTATGCTAAGCAGAAAGGAACAGTTCAACTCCTTGATGACAATGTTATTCTACCGAGGAATTCATGGCTACGAGTTCGTCTTCTATTAAATGTTCCTTGTTGAATTCTTAATTTAACCAAAGCTCCATAGCAAAAAAGTTTCCTCTCTTCCACTTCTTCCTCACTTCCTCTTTTTAATATATCACGTTTCAGTCGTCATTTGAAGCTTATGGAATGCTGCAAGAATCGCAACATCTCTCAGCCTATAGCGTATTGTGACTTCTCACAGTATGTTAAATTTGATAAGTATGGAAATGTCACACCGGTCGAGAACAATACTTGTGCCAGCTATATAGTTTCGTCTGCTTACGATTATATGTGGCAAAATCAGAAAATGTTAATTTTTATTTTCTTCTCGCTAAAAATAATATTTTGATCCGAAAAGTAAAAAGTAATTAATTCATCTTAGGGATACGCCGGTTTTTGCTTCAAAGAATTATTGCCGAAAAAAAAAAAAAAAAAAAAAAACAACTAGCCAAAGGAAAAGGATTGGAAAAGAGCGGTTCTTAATACTAACAACAATATATCAATGATTTTCAATTACTGATATATTACTGATAGCAATTTCTGGGAAGAGATAAGCGGATAGTTGATTTCAAGAATAGTGAAGGAATCAGAAAATGCAGCCTAGAAATGCTTGCTTCAAATTTCAGGCAGAATGTTTACAATTTGTACGAAAATTACTATCATCAAAATGGACTGCTAGGAAGAAAGAGATTTAGTTTAGTTGTTCCAGCAACCTACTTGTCAGTGCATGCAAATCAAAGGGTAAGCTATATTTACGAAGGAAAGTTTCAATTGATACAGTAAATACCTGTGGCTTATGCGGTGACACCTGCGACTTCCGCACTGATATCTTGCAAATTCTAGATGAGGTGTCTCTCTCAAATATCGTCTGATAAATAAATTTTTATCGTGCATCATTTCGTAAACAGGGTTTAATTTTGATTCCCTATAATCATTAGTCATCTTCACCAATGACAGATGTTTATATTACCAAGAAGCGATGAATTCTTCTGTAAAATGCCACAACGTAAATTTGTCTTATCACATTTCTAAGTTTCCGGAAAAATAATTCGGTCGACTTTTATGCGTCAAAATAAGCAGTTGAAAGATTAACAGGTCTAGCTGAAATTTTTCTTTGATAAATGATAATATATTTAGTCTAAAATCAATTATAACTCAATTGATGGAAAAGGGAATTTGTATTGGCATGAGTCGTTATTGGCCACAACAGAATATCTAAATCATCCCGACGTACGTACTGCACTGCATATTTTGCCTGCAGCTGACAAGTGGACAGCATGCAAGTAAGTTTTAGAATTTTCTAGCTGCTTCTTTTAATGAAACTATCTTGGCGTAAAGTTTACAAAAGCAATCAGCTGAGTGACCGGTTAGAACACTGGTAATTTAAACGATTTAACTTCAATTTAACGATCTTTTTGTTTTTCCTGAAACTTTGATTGAGAAATAAAATAAGCTTATCTAATGAGATCATCATAAATTGACATTTTTGGTCAAGTATAAAGTCAATGTAATTTGAGTTGCTTTCCTCTCTCATTTCTCAGTTTTTATACGCTGATGAAGTTTATGCAATTTTTTTTTTTTTTTTTTCTTTTTTTGTAAGTACTGGAAGAGAACAGGTGAGATATTTGTTAAAGTTCTTCATAAAGCTTGATCTTCGCAAGGTGATGAAAAATGAAAATGATGCTGTCACATAATTTTAATTTCTGTAAACAATGAACAGCGTTGCAATATTGATGTGTGTGATGTTAGCAAAAAGAGAAATTATCAAAGCAGTCGAAGATGGTTATTGAAAATGTAAAAAGAAAAAAAAAAAAAAAAAAAAGAGAAAGATTTGAGTTAATACGGGTATTGTTCAAAGCTTGATAAAGAAGCAATTACTAATTAATATCTCTTGCAAGCTAATTAGCAGAAACGATAATATTGAATAGGTTCATTGATATATTCAAATGAATGATTATCATTTCACTTTTAATTCATGTCACTTAACAGTTCCTCTATAAATCCCGTGCAGCAGTACAAGTACAACGATACATCGTTGATTTTTCAACGCATACTTAATTCGAGTCATCCTTTAAATATTATGATTTATAATGGTGATGTTGATCCAATTTGCCAGTTTCTCGGAGGTTATTTTTCTTTTCTGTTGTAAATTTCTTCTTCATCTTACTATAATCAGTCTATGTTTTGATGCTAAAGTCTCATTCTGCAAAGTATCAGAGCTGAACAGGCCTAGATATTATGGCAACTCAAAAAATGTG
This sequence comes from Setaria digitata, assembly GCA_003640385.1. Classification (NCBI taxonomy): domain Eukaryota; kingdom Metazoa; phylum Nematoda; class Chromadorea; order Rhabditida; family Setariidae; genus Setaria; species Setaria digitata. Next base: position 160,226 of record RCAB01000032.1, read on the forward strand.
TCCCACAAATCACTTGCAGATGAATGGTTTATCGAAAACACAGCCAAAATGCATTCAATGAATACAATTCAACAACGAGCACCGTGGACTTATCGTTCACAAATTGTTGGCTATGAAAAAACGTTTCAGTCACCTTCAGGAACTCTTCAGTTTGTAACAGTCAAGGTGGGTTTGCAGGTTGAACTACTTTATTTGCTACTACTTTTAAGTCTCTACCTTATTAGTGATCTTAGAATAATTTTTTCTGTTGTGAGATGAAGGTATTAGTAGATGATAACTTCAAAGAAATCAATGAGATTGATACTTTAAAACACTGAAAATAGACATGGATTAGATAAAATGGCCTAAATTTTGGTATTTGTTCAGATCTCGTAGTGTCATTCCAAAATCCGATACAAAATGACATGCTGTTTCTCGGCTAACCGTTTTTCTTTTGTCAAATTTAGTAGGGCTCAAAAATAGTTTTGTTACCTGACTTCAGGATGCCGGACATTTCGTTTCGCTCGATCATCCTGGACCGGCACTTCAAATGATGAACAATTTTTTGGAACAAACAAATCTCTCAATTCCGATTCCTGTTAGCACCAAACCGAGTCCATTAAAAAAGCAATACCGAATAATGGATCCGGTCTGTTCTTTTTGTGTTGTTCGTCAAAGCATATTAGAGCTAGCAAGTAAATCGAAAACACGTCAATGTACCATTCTTAAATAATAAGAAAGAGTCTGTGTGTCAGCTGTATATAAAACGGAATATTTATTTAAATTTTAATTACTTGCCACAAAAAAAATCTGTCCTTTTCAAAAAAATTGTTGTCAACTACAATTTCATCAAGAACAATTTCAGAATCTCTAGGCTCTTTTTTTGTATATCAATCCTTACAATATTATATGGATTTATTAGAAGTAATAAATGAAAAAAAAAATACGCAAAATATTAAAATTACTTTTGAATAAGAGAATATATTGTTTAAGAGTTTTAGTTGAAATTTCAAATATGCTACAGATTACTGCTGGAATTGGTACATCTCATAATAGCACAAAGCAATTTAACAGAGAAGATGAAGCAGATGATAACATGGAGATGCCAGGACGAACTTTCATGTATGACCTGAAAACCGAGACTGGATATCTGGAGGATGGCCAAGGCAACAATCTTTTTTTCTGGTGGGGAATTTGTTATGCAAGTGTAACAAGGAATTAGTACAGTGTAGCTTGGCATTTTTGAGCCATAACAGTTCTTCTCAATTAATTAACTGCTGATACCAGTAAAAACATCGGAGAGATTTCCTTGGATTTTCAGTTTAGTTTCCTGGCTCAGATTCGCCTGAGTGAAAGCTACGCATTACCAGTTCCTTGCTGCCATTTTATTTGAAAATTAGTACAGAATCTTTCGTTCGGACACTTTCACCAAACAATAAATTAAATCGAATAAATATGCATGTGACATTATCAGAAGGATTTGGCATGCTTTTTGGCAGTCATATTTGAGATCCAGTGGTAAATAGAGATTGCAGATTGTGCCTTGAATGATCGGATATTTTTGTAGTGAGTCTGATCAAATAAACAATGAAATTCAGGTGGATTCCATCAGCAAATCAGTCAGCTCCACTGATCATATGGCTTGGTGATGGACCAGGCTGCAGCGTGTTATACGACGTTTTCAGCAATATTGGCTTGTATCGTGTTGGTGCATCCGGAGAAGTGCTATATGAAAATCCATTTTCATGGGATAGAGTAAGTTTTCAGTTTTCTTGCTTTTCCAATTCAATTGAATTTCATAAATCCAGAAAATTTCTCTTAGACTATGTGAATTGGACAATTCAGACTACTTATGACAGGTAATTCTCTCCTACTCCTTGGGAATTGACTGGATCGGAATACGGATCATAATGTTCATCAGCGATGCTTGTTGTTATTCCATAAATTATTATATCAATTAATAGATTATCAGTGATAAGCATGTAGTATTATTGCAGGTTGCCAATATGCTATTTCTGGAAGCGATGACAGGGACTGGCTATTCACCAAAAGTGAATATTGAGTATAGCGATGATCAGGTAAATAAGTTTTTTCTTTTTTTCTTTTTCAAAGCTTTTATTATGCTAAAAACTATTAGAGAAATTATAAAGAAGACTATTATTTAGGTTGTCAGTGGATTACTTAATGCCATCGAAAACTTTTACAAAATAGGTATCGGCTTTAATTTCCGGAGAAACCCTCTATATATATTTGGTCAGGGGTATGGTGGTCGTTACGCTCTATTTTTGGCTCGGAAATTAGCTGACGTAAGTTTAAGATTTGTAAACTTTTGCAAAATAACAAATTTTCAAGATCACTGTTCTCAATTTTGATCAAAATGGTTTTGATAAAGTAAGAGTGTTAGTGTTTGAGTACAGTGAAAAATTGAACTTCAGCATTCATACGTTACATGCCGAGATGCAAAAATATTCCTAACTAAATTAGACTCTCAGATTATTCTTACGTTCCATCTGTCATTTAAGATGCCAAAACTGTTATTCACAAAGGAGCTCTAAACTATCCAACTTAATCTATCTTTAGTACACGTCGAACTGGAAGACTGGAAGAGTAAAACTCTGAAGATGTTGCTTTCTTATTGCTTTGATAACATATTTTAAAAATGTTATATGTGAGAGATATTGAAGCCACTTTCTTTGAAAAGGATCTTATTGTTGTAAAAGAGAATGAGAATTTAAGCTTAACTAATAATTTTAATTTTTCAGTCAGTATTTGAAATTCCCTTATTGAGAGGTATAGGTTTGGGCAATTCATTGTTGGATTATGAAACGCTTATTAATATTATGCCAAATCAACTATACTACAACAACCTGCTTGGCAAAGAGTACGGTTCATTTTCATTTATAATTCTATTTTTGCCTGTGCTACTTTTCATGATCTATCTTTCTAATTGTTGTATGAGCTCACTAAATGGACATTTAAATAGTTCAGAGTAATATTTCAGTGAGTGGGATCAGTTGATACCTTGCTGTCAGGATGAGAATGGAATCTACCAGGAATCATGTCATCTCTTGAAATATGTTTCTATCGATGGCCATGGTGTTGTAACACCAAAAACTGATTCCAAATGTGCTCAATTTGTTGCTCATTATGCGAACAAAAGGATGTCGAGATTAGCGTATCTTCAAACTACCAATTCATTCATTTCTTTACTTATAAAACTGAACTGTTACTTAGCTTTAGGCTAGGTTTAGTGATAGAAAAAAAGATTCGAAATGATGAAGAATTGAGCAGCAGATTTTTCACGAAAAAAATCTTCCATTTTATGATTTCAAAGAAACCGTATATACCTATTGTTATTTATTACTGTAACGGGATGTGAATAAACGAGATAGTTAGCGAAATATCTCAGAAAATTTTCAAAATTTTAAATTCAACATAATATTTTCTAAACTGCAGGAATCTATCGCTGAATATGTATCAAAATTGTTACGAAGGCAAAATTTCGGTCGATTATAATAACAACCAAGCAGGAGAAGTTAAACGACAAGTTTCACATTTTGGACCACAACCACTGACAAATAATTTCTCTTTCATTAATCAACAGGTTAATACAAATTTGAAAAAGTTGCACTTTCTTTCACTGTCTTTAAATATGTGTTTTATGTTATCTGTTTTTTCACTGACTAGCATCTTTAACGGGCAATTTTTTAATCTCTTCCATCAAGTCAATAGAGACTTTTCAATCTTCCAAATTTCTCTGGTGCTCTTAATTCGGAATAATATTAATTACTAGTTGACGGAAGCCTATCCTTGCTACATGGATAGTGCAATTAGCACATATCTCCGGTTGGATGCTGTACAAAAGTGGTTTAATATTTCTGATAACACACCGGAATGGCAAATATGCAAGTAAGCTTTTAACCAAGATCCATTCGAAAATTTCCGAATTTTATTTTTTGAATTTAATTTCCTGAATCTCTGTAACTTCATAATGGCATTTATTACACGTGCAATATTAACTTATATTCCTTTTTTCACGGAAAAATGTCTAATGTCTAACGATGATTGAAGAGCTAAGTTTCAAATTTGATAAATCAGACCTTCCTTACTGGTAAGAAGGTAAGAGAAAGAATTGCCAGGAATCAACTAATAAAGGAATATTAATTAATTCAATGAAACAATTACTTTTTAGTCCATCGTTGTCTTACAATATACAATTTACCACCGATATGTCAAAGACAATTAAAGCAATTATTGAGCAATATAATAAAATTGATATTCTTGTATTCGATGGTGATAGCTATTTGGGTAGCAATTTCCTTTCAAGTTAGTACCTTTCTGTGTCCTGTTGTATCAGTTTGCTCTCTGGAATATATATATCTCTTCAGCTTATTCTTATCTTTTTCAAATTTCTTCAGAAATGCAACTTTTAACTGTTGCTAAAGATAAGATAACACGCTCCACTCATAGCAGACAGGAAATGTTGACAATGAATAAAAATTTTTAAGATGCAATTTTCCTTGAAACACTTGCCAAGGAGATGGAAATGAGAGTAACAGAACAAAATCCTTTTACTTATCAAGAGCGAAATGCCGGCTTTGTAAGATCATTTACGCATAATCTTACTGAAACAACCATTCATCTTCTAGCATTAAAGGTTTTTTTTTTTTTTATTCTGCTTACTTTTGAACATAACTAAAACTTCTCAGTATAGTCTGTGTGATTAGCTTAAGTGGTCCAAATGATATGATAAGGCTTAGACGGTAGAGTGCCATAAGATTGCTCGAAGTGGTGAAATGAGATGAATGTATTATTAACCTTTAGGCATTAATCTTTTTGATGGTTTAAATCTTAAAAGAACCTTTTCGTAACAAGACTAACTATGAGATATTTTATAGTAATGAATTCAGGGTGCTGGCTATCACATAGGTTTGGATCAGCCAGCAGTGGCTCTACAAATGATTGCCAACTTCCTAGGTCATCCAGGCAATGAAACGCAAGAAACTCCACAACTACGTCAAATACTTCCACAATATGAGCCAGAAGAACCACAACAAGGTAAGGCCATCAGCTTTCATTTATAAGTTTTGATTTGTTGTTCGGAATCTGAAACATTTCTGTCAAAACATGTTCTATCTGTTATAATTTCTCAAATTTCAATAAAAATTTGTAAAAATTCAGGAGAGGAAAGTCATTTACTTTTCGATTTACATTGCTTAGAATTAAATTAGCGTTTAATACAAAAATGGCTTTCTTTTCAATTTCTATCTCTCAAAAAATGCTAAAATTAATCAGTCCTAAAGGTAGGATTTTTGAAACGCTATACGTATCAATTTCAATTCTATTCTATCTGTTCTTCACTTTTAAAATCTAATTAATTTTTTGGGTTTACTTTTTTCAGTTTCTTAGTTTTAGTGTCAAGACGGGAAGCTGATGAGATATTTGACTTACCTGGTCTAACATATGCCATCAATTTCAGACAATATTCAGGATTTTTGAAAGCTACAGAAGGAAATTATCTTCATTACTGGTGAAAAGCTTTTATTTTTTATCTTATAAACATTGAGAAACTACATTGCTGATTTTTTTTTTTTTTTTTGATAATTTTTGTTAATGATTTGATTAGGTTCGTGGAATCACAAAATGATCCCAGTAATGATCCAGTTATAATTTGGTTTAACGGTGGTCCAGGATGCAGTTCGATGGCTGGTTTATTGATGGAAAATGGTCCATTCCATACAAATCCTGATGGAATAACTTTATTCGAAAATGTATTCTCTTGGAATAAGGTAACAATTGCAGAAGAATTTGTTCATGTGAATTATTTCGCGAAACTGTGAAGGAAGTTAATAAAATAGCAAAATTTCCAGATGGCAAACGTTTTATACATCGATTCACCACGGCAAGTTGGATTTTCTTATCAGAACCATACCATTAATCCAAGCTCCACATTCAATGACGCACTGGTATTTTCATTCTTTTTTTACTAATCTGAATCTGAATTTTCTTGAAGCTCTAACGATTAAACCGTTTTTTTTTTTTTTTTTTTTTTTTTTTTTAGACCAATATTGATATTTATATAGCAATTCTTGATTTCTTCACGGTCTTTTCCAATTTCAAAAATAACCATCTGTATATTGCTGGGGAATCGTATGCTTCTGTTTATGTTTTGAGACTTGCAACGCATATAATTCGTGAAATTCAGGTAATATTTTAATCAGCTAGGGGAAAAATTAAATTGATCATAACAACTCAGTTAAGTTTCATGTATTATTCAAAATCAAATGTATTAAAAAATTTTACACTTTATACACCCCGGTGTAATGCAAAACCAGTGTGCTAGATAATTCTTAGCTGACATATTGTTTCATCAATGAGCTGATAGTTCAAGAAGAACTAAATCGAAAATATAGTGCAAGTAATGATCACTGTTATAGCCATCGATATGCCGCCGATCATTTTATAACATATCACATAGAAATTTGAATTTGCATTAAAGTATTTCATCAAATTTAGTAGAATTGCAATATTATGAACCTTTCCACAAATGCGTGTTTCAGATAAACAATGTAGAACTAAGCTTGAAAGGAATAGTTGTTGGTAATGGCTATTTTAGCACCATTACGGATGTTAGTTATTATGTTTATATGATTAACTTCTTCTTTTAACTTCTTTAAATTTTTCACTGAAAAACATAATCGAGTAAAAATTGCATGTTTCAAAATTATAGCTTATAGAGCTTAAAATAAAACAAAACATTCTCAAAACTAACTGTTTAAGAAAGAAGCAAATTTCGGAGTAATTCATACTAAAATTTGTTTTAATTTAGGTTCGATCAATATCTGATTACCTCCACTTCCACGCTATATACGGAAAAGAGTATGTCTACATACGTTTGTTTTTTTGAAAGTTGCTCCAAGTAGAGATTTTCCACAATATATGCTACTTATTTGGAAGATAACAGGAACATTTTGCTTCTTTTTAGAGTTTGGGATCAGTTGCAGCAGTGTTGTCCACAACGATACGAAGGCAAACCAACAGTGGAATGCTCATTTGAGGACTACATTCTGATCACAGATAAGAGAGATATTGTGCCAAGACCGGAAGCAAATCAAACTTGTGCTCATCTTGTTGTCAGTCTTGCTACTACAGAATTCCTAGAGACAGTGTTCGTCTTTTATTTTTTTGGAGTCATCTTTATGTGCATCGGCTTTTATGCTACAAAATATGCTGCCAGGAGTTATTTGAACGAAGAAACTTCTGAAAAGAAACTTGAAAGAACTACTCTGCATTTTTGGCTACGATTTATGGCTTAGATTGCAAAAGATCTAAGCTGCTTTGAAAGTTTGGAAATAGATCATTATCAATACTTTCAGGGAAGACCCATACAACATATATCAAGACTGTTATCAAGAGACAGAGCCTATCTTACCGTTTCGTTATCATCATCACAAACATATCTTGCGTAGTGGAAAGCGTCAAAACAAAGCGCAAACATTACGAGCTGATGCTAACACTGCATACAGAAAGGTGAACGATTCTCTTGCTGTTTTTGCAAGAGAAATTTTACTTCTTGAGCTGATCTGCTTACATATGTCTAAAAAAATTCGAAAAAAAAAAAAAAAAACTGATATTGGAGTTCATTCTCGAATTCATCATTGATGAAAAAAATCACTTCCTCTCTTTTAGCCATGGCCTATTCACACACGTTCAACTGATGCACTTGGCGGTTTTCCGTGCTACATGTACCGGACCACAACTAATTATCTGAACCAGGCTTACGTTCGGAATGCTCTTCATATACCTGCTTACATCCAACCATATGAACTTTGCAGGTAAGCGCCATCTTATACTAAATGCTTCTGAACTGGAAACATCTCATTAATTAAAATCAGTGCTTATTTCGAATGATAATTTAGCAGCGCCATAAACGCCGTCTACAGCAGTTTGGACAGTGATACAACACCACTGTTGCAACAGTTGCTTGATAGCAATTATCCATTACGGGCACTATTTTACAATGGTGATGCTGATACGGCTTGTAATTTTCTGGGAGTTGAATGGTTCGTGGAACAGTTTTCAAAGTCAAACAATATGGTAAGTGTGACTAGGAAGAGTAGAAGAATTAAAAGATCAGCAATGCAATAGTGTTTGAATTGTGCACTGATTACGATAGAGGCACAGAAACAGGAAAAATAAATGAAACAGCAGTTAACTGTCAATTATTGAAATTCATAATCTTTATAAGTCTATCGTAAGTTTGCAGAAAATCAAAATTTTTACTGCTATCGAAATAGATGAGAGAAAGAAAATCTGAAATATCTGTTGAACAGGGTAGATTCTACAACCAATCCTTCTCAACTCCATGTTCAGTTGGTTGATTTTTTTGAGTTATAAAAATATTTTAGAATACGAGTGAGAAAGATACTTGGCTTTACCGATTAGGAACGCAGCGATCGACACAGATTGCTGGTTACAAAAAGATTTTTGAGAAAAACGAACTAAAAATCGATTTTGCTACTGTTAAGGTTCTATTATTACATTGATTATCGGTTTATAAAATTGATTTTTGAAAATTAAATTCGCATTTGATGTGCAAGAACATATCGAAGCTTCGGTAATAAAGAATTATTCAGAAAAAGAAAAAAAAAGACCTGCAAAAGAAAGATTGCAATAGATTAGCCTTATTCTCTAAAATGAAATCAGCCTTTAAAATCTTACAACAATATTCTCTAATTTAGGAACTATTCTTTAAATTTCAGTTACTTCTGCAAAATTTCAGCCATTCCATTAATAGCCAGAGGTGTCGACAGTTCTGCGAAGCAAATAATAATAAATAATTCTTTCAACAAATTTATAGGGTGCCGGCCATATGGTCCCAATTACTCGTTCTGGTCCTGTGCTCCAACTGTTAACAAACTTTGTACGTCAGAACGATTACGATGATGCGCTACTGTTTAGTTTGAATCGACAGCCTCTTCTGTCACAGTTCAACGTATGTATGTCTAATTCGCATTTGGAAACTTTTGAAAATTTGAATCATTGCAGCTTTCAATTTGAGCATTTATCCGATGAATATAATAAATCATAGGTATAAGTTAATGCTGAGGACTACAAACTAGACAGTTCAGATCACTGATGAACCAGTAGCTAAAGAACTGCTCTTGCCAGCCTCATTCGTCTTTCGTCCTTTAATTGTTTTAGTCCTTAATTAATTTGCGCATTTTAGCGAACCACCGATATCTCTCGCAAAATCGAGCTCAGCATGTAAGTATTTTCATTAGTTTACGTTATAAGTACCTTCTCATTATCCACGCAGTGGCTCAAAATCAAATTCCATAGTCTAGTCAAATTTTGGTTCAAACTGCCTTTCTCCATACTTCCGTTAATCAATCATGTCGTACCATATTGACAAAATCAGTCAATACTATCTTCCTTTTTTTTTTCTTCTTTTTTTTTTGGCACTACTGGTTTTATTTACGAAAACATGAAACACCCATTTAAGATTGAAATTTCTAAATTTTTTTTTACTTCACTGAATTCCAGTCTTATATACTACATGTATTGTAACTGCTTGTTAAAAAAAATTATATGTCGAGAATATTGCATGAGAAATATTGATAGCACTTTCAGGGGAACTCCACAGATTTCAACCTCAACGTTAGTCGTAAATGCTAAATACAGAAGTGAATGGGAGTAACTCTAAACAACCACTATCCCAGTTTAAAAACTTGGGAATTGGAATCAAATTCTTCATTTCTGTGATTTACTTTATAATAACTAAAAGTTTTAATTCATGTAAGAGACTTCAGTACAATATTTTTATTGGAATCATATTTTATACACTTTTTTGTAGACTGAAACTGGATATAGCACTTGAAAAAAAAAATATATATATATATATATATAATCGATAGTTGGTATTTATCTTTTTAATGTAAACTTGAAAATTCCAATAATAAAAGTTTTTATTTTAAAATTTTGATGGTAATACAAAGGTAGTAAAAAATATTACGTGACACTTTCAAAGCCTTTTATGATGCATGATTCTTCTTGAAAAGGCTCATAATTATCAACTGAATAATGTTATTAAAATTACTGCCTGAAGTTAACAATATCCGCTTAATAAAAAAAAACGTTCCTGCCCACAGATTTTTAGCAAGCTAAACAGTGNCATAATGTTATCAAAATTACTGCCTGAAATCGTTCGCTTAATAAAAAAAAACGTTCCTGCCCACAGATTTTTAGCAAGCTAAACAGTGNCTTTCAAAGCCTTTTATGATGCATGATTCTTCTTGAAAAGGCTCATAATTATCAACTGCATAATGTTATCAAAATTACTGCCTGAAATCGTTCGCTTAATAAAAAAAAACGTTCCTGCCCACAGATTTTTAGCAAGCTAAACAGTGAGTTGAGGTAAGTTTTGAAATTTGTGAAGGATACTTCATTATAAATACAAGAAAACTTCTTCGATCCATTCCGTATATTCTCGCTTGACTTTCACGCTGTATTTCACTTCATATTTTGTGTGAGGCAGCTAGGCATCTTATGTAGTGTAATGAAATGGGCAAACGTTAGTATATCTTAGCTCTCAAATTAAATACCAATTTTCGGCACCAATGGTAGCAATTTTTTCATTTAAAAAACATAAACTTTGGTAGAATGTCGAACTTGATGTTCAAGTAACGTGGAGAACCGATCTATGTATATTACTGGAACAGTAAAGTCTGAGAATAAAATATTTACTTTGCAATAAAATACCCATTTTCTATTTCACAGAAACTGAAGATGTTCAAAATACATAAACCTTTATGGGGTATTTTTTATAATGTCATCCAAGTTCATACCTCATATATTTTTGTACATAAAAATACCAAACATGATTGTAACAAAGCTGCCGCTAGTGCTCAGAAAAATTAATTATTCGAAAAAAAATCCTCATATTTTAAATATAAATTACTACTTGTCCGAGATTATTTTACCACAACAACTTTATTATAAAATGACTATATAAAGCGAAAATAAAAAAGACATAAAAGGATATGAAGTAGCAACAACAACCTCTGGCTAATGCAAAGAAATCAAAACTGAAAAATAAAGTCATAACATTAACAAAGGAAATTAACAAACAAAATAGACTTTAGAAGTGCGTAAAACGAAAAATTTTCGATGCTCCTAATTTCTGGATTAAACGAAATCCTAAAAATTATATCGGCTAAGTAATTTTGGGTCGAGTAAATTCTTTCCAAATCGTGATTCCTGAAGAGGCAGATGCCAAAAATTCTAAACTTTCACCTGCAACAATGCTTGATATTACTAGTGATTTCAGGGAACAAGTGAACATAGTAGATGAAAAACAACTTGAATTCCAATCCAAGAAAAATTTGATGGAACGGTAGTAAAATTTAGACTGTTTTCAGGAAGTTCAAGAACGGAGAATGTTGCTGTGGTTATTAACCTAAACTTTTTTCGGGAAAAAATGTTGAACGACGAGAGTAGCCATGTTTTTTTTCATATGCACAAAAAAAGAGAGGGAGAGAGGAAAAAAAAAAACCATTCAGAAATGGAAGATTGGATATCACTCGTTCATCATGAGTAAATTCGCCCTTTGCAACGTTTTTAAATGGATACCACTGATCTGGACGATGTGCAACCGTCCAAGGAACTAAACGCATGCCTCTAAAAGAAGATATCTGACGTGTTCCTGAAAGATGAAAATTTTCCCATTCTTTGTAGAAAAAAAGTTATAAAATGAAAGGACTCGAAGAAAAGTTTAGAACTGCTGAAATTTCATATTCTTTGGAAATCATAAGATAAAGTAGATTTTAAATAAGCAGTACGATAGCTCAATAAAAGCTAAAAAAGATCAAGTTTTACAGCTATCAAAACAACAAACAGTCAGATGAAGCAGTATGATGGTTTACTACAGAAAACGAAAAATTAGGCAATGAAATTAACCTTCGAAAGTATTCCATACAATATAAAGTACAACAATGTAAGCAGAATTCCTACCCGCCTCACCAGGTCCTTTAGCTTCAACAACTGCAGTCACCACAATATTAGCTATATACTGCTCACAATCCAATAGATCTACCTGCAGTAGAAAAAAAAGAACTTTAGCGTTTATTCAGTCATAGTAAATGATAATTATTCGTGTATTTTTAGCTTTATAACATGAAAAATAAAATCTTAAGCACGCAGTGTAGTTACATAGACTTCCAATACTTTAAACTACGTAATTTAATATTAAAACTACAACTGACCAGTGAAATCATCTACTGAGGGACTCAAGTAATTCATTACATTATAGGAACATCTGAGTATAAAAATAACATATGTTTAAAAGTTTAAATATTCATAAGTGCTCACAAACTCCACCACCTACTAATTCAAATCGAGTGGAAGAAGTCACTAGTATCCTGATCAAGGAAATCACTATATATATGTTAGAAAATGGCAAAAATAAACAGCAGATGAATTAAGGAAAAAAGAGGAAATAAAGGGTAGGAAAAATTAAATATCCACATAAATCGAGAACTCATCCAGGCTGAAAATTACACGAAAAAAAAACAGAATAGGTATACCTCGTAATCGATTATACCTTCATACTTATAATTTCCATACATACGGGAAACGACTACAGGCATGATTTCGTACAGCAAACGTTCAATGTCCATCACAGTTTCGGTGATGAAAAGCGGCTCTATTAAGCCCGCTGGTGAAGGTGAGGCATCTAAGTATATAATGTTATTTATAAAAATAATGAAAATTAGCTGAAAGTTGAAAACGACTTAATCTATATGGAAAAAAAATGAAAATAGTCACTTACTTTAGGACTTTCAAAGTATATTAAGTTCCTCATGTCAGCCAGTATTCACTGCACCTATCAAGTAAATGTACATAGACAAAAAAGAAGAATAAACCTTCAATAATGACTCGTTTTAAATAGTACTCTCGAGGGATGTTTCCGTAATATGAGGTTGCGTCGTCAACTCTAATATCCTGCGAATTACACCCTTGAAATATTTCTGGTTCACCACCGCCTTCTATCCCAGGATCAACTACTTGCATTATCTGGAACAAACGAGAAAATCAAAAATCTCAAAACTTCACAAAATTTCAACTGGAGACAAACAAAATTAGAATCAACCAGAAAGACTTATACAAGCACTAATTTTCACGGTGCATTAATCGCCAGTATTATACTGATAAAAGAAGCATACTTTATTAAAATGCCTAGATAAGATTCTCGATACTAACCATTAGCACTGCAATCTTGTATCATTTTAACGATGGCTTTCAAATTTAACAGGAATCAGCAAAGATTATCAAACATAACATTTTATAAAATATCTTTTAAGAAAATTTGCGAAAAAAACTGATTCTACAACATACCATTCGAGACATGCGCCGTGCTTTAAGAGGTGGACAGTTTTTTGTAAACAGGTATGAAATTAATGCAGTCCCGCCATTTATTATACCACCATGATCCGTTGAGCGCAGAACTGTTCTGAAATTTTTTTTCAGATCAAAACTGAGCTCCCAACAGCGGTATATTAAGACTCGGATGAGTTGTTTGCAGCACCTTATAACGAGTCAAAGTAACTAAGATTGAACAAATAAGGAAAGCATATGCACCATTATTACTTTTTTTTTAACCCATTATTAGAATGAGGATAAAAAATTATACAAGCAATCATAGAGTAGAATTAAAGAAACCTCGACATTTTTAAGCCATTCCAGCGATAAGACATCACAAGACACGTAGTTAAAGAAACGGTGATGCGAAAACGAAATAGTATGAATTTAACTTTAGCAATGACCGAGAAAGGCTCCAAGTCCAATCTCGATGTAGCTGCATTTGTTGGCTCATTATTTTGCTTTCTGAAATCATTAAGTATAACAACTTTGAAGACAACTTTCTTATATCTCATTTAGGATATAAAGAAAAAATATCGAGTATATGAATATACTGGTCCAAGGTAGTATTTAGTGAGTATAACAGTTTACCTCTTCAAAGCTTCAAATAAATAAAAAAGCATGTAGCTTTTGGACATATATGTGCACTGAAATTAAAATCATTACTTAAAATTATATTTCGAACTCTGTTAGTCTGCAGCGAGGTTTGCAAATTATCGACACCACAAAAGATAACAGCATTTTTACATTTTTTCTGTTTAAAAAGAAAAAAAAAAACTAACGCAAGGCCGACGATTGAAATATGTGAAGAACTGTATGGGAATGTTGCGTAAACTTTCGCAGTGCTCGGCCAGAATGCAAAAGTTGCAATGAAAGCCTATTAAAATATAAATGAAATATTGCAAAATATGTATATGCCCATGAAAAAGTTATTCAGTCCTCGGAATTATACGAATGTACCAGATTTTAACAAAATATAAAATTTTTACAGGTCTAAGTAGTGTTGCTGATAATTCAAATATAATAACATTGAGTTCTGTTTCGTCCTCATCTTGTCCCGCTGAAATGTTTTAAAATAAAATCGTACTTAAAATCAAAAATAACATGAGGATAGATTCAATTACTCAAGCATAGTTTAACAAAAATATAAGTTTGCACTACAGTCTTGAAAGAATAAAAACAATAAACCTGAGTGATATGAATCAGGAAACGAATATATCAAACCAACTGCATAGCGAGAATCATTCGAAAGACCTATGAAAAGGCACCTGAAATCTATGCTTATGTTCTTATGTTTATGCTTATGTTCTTTGAAATCTTTTTTTTTTTTTCTTTTCTTATGTTCTCACTTTCACACCTGAAAGTTCAAACTAGAAAAGGCTTTTGAAGCTCCATTTTTTACTGAAGGTAAAAAATATACAGCACCTCCTCATTTTGAATTTTAGCATATAAGTGAGAACATAACCCATCCAAACTAGAAAAGGCTTTTGAAGCTCCCCATAAACTGACTTTGCATATTAAAATAAATCGTCGTAGGCTTCAGTTAAGGTTATTTTGATGAGGTCAGGTTAGCAAATACGTTTGTTCTAATATTTAATATACACATCAATCACTCAAAACAAAAAAGAAAAAACAAACAAATGATGTTGAAGGAACTTACTCCCGAGCAATATTCAGGAAACGTTTCACACCTGAAAGTTCAACTAAATATGGACAATTCAGTTGGTCCAGCCGGACTCGACAAGCCATTCGATTCAGCCGTCTTGCTTTTCCATATAACTAGAAATACAACTAGAATAAATATTCATGAATAATTTGAAATAATGCATAATTACAAGTAGTCAAAATTTTAAGCTCTCACTTTATATTCAAAAATGGAACTTCGCGCTTGCAGTAGTTTCATAAAATTTCGACAAATATGTTGATTTCTTTTTTGAATGGGAACATAGATACATGAGAAATTCGATCTAAATCTTATACTTGGTTTAGTTAGATATGCTTAGCATTATATTCCGCTCGAAATCTCGAATAAGAAAAAGTCACTCGCTTGCTAGATATGTAGAGGAATTTATTTTATGAATAAACAACATTGATATTTTCATCTCTCATTAAAGTAATG
This sequence comes from Setaria digitata, assembly GCA_003640385.1. Classification (NCBI taxonomy): domain Eukaryota; kingdom Metazoa; phylum Nematoda; class Chromadorea; order Rhabditida; family Setariidae; genus Setaria; species Setaria digitata. Next base: position 175,743 of record RCAB01000032.1, read on the forward strand.
GTGAAATAAATGCCATTATGTAGTTATTTTGTTATCGCTGATAAAGACACTGATCGAACTACTTAGATTAACTATCAGCAGCTGGATCATTTGGTTTATATGAATCTTACGAACAGTTTCGTCATTATGCTTCCACCAATAAATAACGGAGAGAGAAATGACCAAATTATCAGCAAAAAACATAAACATTTTAAACATAAGTCACAGGTTAAAAAAAGAAAAAAAAAAAAAAAAGATTAGACAAAGAAAAGGAGCTAAGTGACAGTGAATACGAAACAACAATTAAAGTAACAAACAAAATGAGGATAACCTCACGATGGTGGATAATTCTGGGTAATGATGAACTTCCTGATTTCTTTCGCATCAAAAGCTGTACCAAGTGATGTGATCCCATTAGCTTCTGATCATGCTGATGATTAGAGTATCTGCTGACCGCTGATGAAGATGCCATTTGATCAACCAAGCTTTTCTCCATTATCATTTACTTCTCTGCAGAAATGTGTTTAGTACCATTTGAATCACTGGGCACAGAACTGCCTCAGCCTTCATCTCCCACCTTAAATGAACCATCATCACAGCATCATGGCAATTCGCACACGGACCTCTAAAGTCATCCTTTTTAATTCCACATGCTATCAAGGGATATTCACCTGCTAATCTCATTCTCTCTTACCTCCGCTTACCTGCATACTCTCTGTACTTTTGCTCCTCTCTTCACAGGAAAAGTTTCCTACAACTTGATATTTCTTGACATCGTTCATCAGTGACCTCACGAATCCACAATATCTCTCACATTAGGCTGCATGTAAAATCAAGCAAAACATTGACCTCTCTGTGACGTGTCTCCTTGCCACGCAAAGCCTATGATTTCTGCAACACAAGGCACATTCATAATACACGTGCGGTGACGTCCGTCCTAATTTGCCTGATATTGGCGGTAAATAATCAAGCGTGATATACAGACAAACGAGAGATGACATTTGAATTTAGGACACTTGTTGCAGCATTAAATCAGAACTTGAAAAGACAGACAATTCAGGAGCAGTTCCTGAACGGCCACCTGGCATGCAGCGGTGTCCGAGTGGTTAAGGAGTTTGACTAGAAATCAAATGGGCTCTGCCCGCGTAGGTTCGAATCCTGCCCGTTGCGGCGCTCTTTTGTTCAAGCATACTCTCAAATAAGACTTAAGTTCCACTTTGAAGTGAATTGGTAAAGTTCTACGTTTCCACGGTGGTTCCGTGATTCACCCAACGTGATCTGTAGAAATAGGCGATGGTTGCAGACGTGAGAGAGTATATAGATGATCCCGATCAGTCCTTGTTTATTCGAGGTAACTTGTTGCAATGATTTTGTTGTGAAACAATGTTAATTCAATTATGTCTTTATCAAAATAATGCTGATCAAAAATAATGTTAAAATTGTGAAGATGAAGGAAAATATGACATGACTTTGTTATATAGCAGTACTGTTTTAAATAAATGAAAATTATTAAGAAATACCAAAAAGAAACGATAGCGAAATATAATCATCTGATTTCATTGAAACATTCATTGACTTTTCTAAAGTTCGGAAATTTTAGAAACTAACAAAGTTAGCGTAGATGAGTAGAAGAAACATTCTAGAAAGTTAGTAGTTCTGAGAAATATGAAAAGAAATAGAAAACATTATATAAACATTGTTACATCTGTGATGCAATAGATTTTGCCGATCTCGTGGTCCGGTATTGTTTCTGTGAATTGAGGAATATGTTGGTCCCTCTGAAGTGACAACAATCATGTGAAATAGATTCGGGGGGGGGAGGAAAAAAAAAAAGAATTATGTTATGAGAAGTTTGTTCTACTGAAGGACGATTTTTTCTCGACATTGCGTTCTCAAGAATTCATATTCTGTCTTTTGTTAATGAGGATTGAAAAACTTACCGTTTCCAAATTAGCGACACCATGAAGGATTTGCTGAATTGTACTCGATTTTGTCGTTGGTACACGCAGGCTGATCACATTCCGTTCCTTTAATTCTTCATCGAAGCAGGAAAGCAAGGCATGAAAGAGAAGTTTGAATCCATCATCGGAATCACAGTACATAGGTCCAAATCCAGGAAAACCAACAATGGATAATAGGCGACCACAGCCATAGCCGACAATTTCACCCTCTGAGTTCACCAATACCTAAGTGTAAGCTTTGTTCATTTCTATTTCGGCTTGAATCATTTGAATATGTATGCAGAATCAGTAAAAATCCCATTTTATCTTACAACTTTGATTCCGGTTTATAAGAGGTGTAGGTGAGAACTTGAACCTAAGAAAGTTCAGTCTAAATGGCAATAAATTAACATTTCAGGAAATTTCAACTGATAGCTTTAGTTTAAACCTGCAGACCTTACAGACGGCATCGATGCGCTCTACAGCCCATTGTCTGACGAAATCTTCACGTCGACACTTGGCAACTTTGGCATCATAATCAACAATATGTTGTAGGTTTACTTCTTTGCCATCTTTCACGACCAAAGGAATGTCGCCGACTTTAATTGAATTTTAGCTTACAATCTGCGATGGAAATGTTAGCCTATAGTCATTGAGTGTTGCTTAGGTAACAAAAAATTGCTTCATTCTGAGCTCCCTATGGTAAGTGGCACTAATTAATATTAGGATTTAGCCTCCTATTACATTCTATTATCTCTCCCACGTACTGCATTTACTGAATTACTTTTACAATTCACAAATGATTTACTAAACTTCAGATACCAATAATTTTTCGTTTATCGGCATTTTTCACTCGGATGGCATCAACCATCCAAGACGTCCGTTTGTTGAAGCCAAGCTTCTCATCATAAATCTGTGCCATAGCTTTCGCTAAAATACGATTCATTAAAACTTCTCAAGTGCTTTCCTGTTTAGAAATTTTACTCAACTAAATTCTATTCAAAGCTAAATTTGAAAGCAATCCCACCAACCAGCGTGTAGTCCAATATTCTTCCGTAACTTATCATTGACAACACGCTTGAATAGTTCAGTCCCCACACCTCTCTTTCGATATTCAGGACGTACGTAGTACAACGATACAAATGCGTAACTATCGAATTCCAAACATATACATGACCCGATATAATCGCCAACTATAATTCATATCTCATTTTGAACTCGATTATACGACAGTTATTTAACATGGAATTTGACAAACTGTCTCTCCTCCTCACTTTAAAGATTTGAAAATAGTCATGGAAGCTTTAAAAGACATAAGGGAAGGAGGAAATTTCAGCCTAGACTATTTCAGTTATCCCTAGACTGAGAGAGAGAGAGAGAGAAAGACTGACTAGCTGGAATTAAAATTAAAATAGCTTCGATTGCAACAGGTACGGAAAAATTCACTACAAGCTGAAGGATTTCTCGGGACAGTGCGATAATATACCTCAGTAATAAATCCCAATAGATATAAACTCAATTCACTTTAATTTTTTTTTTTTTTTTAACTTCATTTGCTCCTTCTTCTTTTATTCTATTCATTGTGAAAAGAAAATATAAAAATAAGCAAAGAGACTTTTTGTCCTTGCAGCGACGTCGTGCAACTTTTTTGGGCCCAACATCTTCCTGTAGCAATCGTAATCCCGATATTTCCGTATCCATCCATTAGTTTCATTGCTAGCATTGATTAAACTTACGAAATCTTCCTTCCCACCCGGAATATATAGTACAGTTTCCGGAAGTGTTGTTTCCTCATTATCATTATCATTCTCTACTGAACCCTCCTTATTCAGCTTTTGACACTCCTCTTCGCTCGTCATTTCGAATTATTTCTGCTCAGGACAACATGGGTCTCATTTTCCTTAAAACACACATTCACCTGATATGATAAGGATGAAAGTGTTCGCGAGGAGTCACAGCAGACATTTTTTTCAAGTACTGTCTAAATTTCAGTCGAGATTTCCATTAATAAAAACACATTTCGATAGTTTTAGATATCCAAATATATGGACAGGTTGTTTCGGACTAACTAATTATATATGGACTAACTAATTTTGATACTTCAATAATTTGAATACACTCAAAATGCAAAACATCCGGAACACGTGATTTAAAGTGAAAAGAATTAAAAGTGTCGTATAGTTCTAACTCCTTTCGACATAACAGCAAATGAAAATTGCTCTCAAATTTGAACATAACGGAAAAACTAATTTGCTAATTACATTCTTGAAGACAAATCACTTTTCCTAGTGTTGATGATGTACAAGAACGTTAATACCTTTTACTGGAAATTCTGTCCGCTATTTGTGTTGATGATGTACAAGAGCGTTAAAACTTTTTACTGGAAATTCTATCCGCTATTTTTTGCTTCCATTTATTTGCCTCATAAAAAAAAAAAAAAAAAAAAAAAATAAGAAAGAAAAAAAAAGATTAAAAGTTTAAAAGAAGTCGATTATTTCTCAGGAGACATAAAAGACTGTTCTATTCAATCGACGTTCTCGAAACGCATTTTATATTCATTAAAAAAAAAAAAAAAAATATGCCAAGAACTGGAAACTTGAGTAAAAACAAAAGTATAAAAATATTCGAAAAGATTATAAAAATTGTCAAAACCTTATTAATGAAAATTAAAGAACGCTGAAGTCATTTTAATTTGGTAAATGATTCACAAAAGGGATAAAAATCTTCAGCGTCTCGCATTCCTACAAAATAAAACAAAACGAAATATCTGGAATTGCAAATTAATTGTCGAATTCATCAATCAATTTTTCCATCACTTGTCGATATCGATGATGAAATTATTGCATTAGCAGTGTAAAAAGTAGCATTATCTGTCCTAAATACTGATTGCTGTTAATCGTTACTTCAATTAACTACCGTCAGCAAATAAGGTGTTTAATTTATGTTTTATTTATTATTATTAACAAGTAATTACCAGCTATACAGAATTATCATTTATGAGGGTAGTTTCAACAAAAGAAAAAAAAAAAAAAATACAACTGAAAATTAGAAAGAGAGAACCTTGTTCTCTCTATTTCAACTCATTTGACGAGGATGTGAACTGTTCAGAAAACTTCCTAAAAACTGCGCTCTTAAAGGTAGAAAGCTGAACAACAGTTACTGCCTCATAATGCCTTTTCTTTGTCATAAAAAACAGAAATGAATCATTTTTCGAAAATTCCACCAAGCAGCCATTCCCCATACTGAACATATTGAAAACATCGACGACTATTTGAAAAATATTTAAACTTGAAAAGCAATAAAATTGAAATCGAGAATGTGAAACAAAAAAGGTTAGAGTGAGTGGATGGCTGTAGAAGTATGGAAAACGGGATATTTTAAAACATGGGTAAACAATGAGTTTATAAATTGATCCCTAGAAATGATTCCTAAAAACCTAACTTCACTGAATCAATATTATCCAAAAAGGCACATCCGTTAAGGCATTATTTAATTGAATATACGAATATGTTTGCGTTTATATAACCACCCATGCAGAATCAATAAAAGAGTTAAACATCAATAGCCTTATAAAATGTTTATCAAGTGAAAGGAATTATTTTAAAAGGAATTTAGCATTTGATCTAATTAGACTAATTGCGAAATATACTATCAGCGAAATATAAATTAAAATATACTATCGACATGTGACAAATATGTACATCACCCGTTGTGTTTACATAAATGAAAAGGTTTTAATCATAGCGTGTATTAACGTTAGTGTATCGACACAATACGCCAGATTTTATTTTTCTGTCAAGTTGTTATCAAATCAATAACNGTTTTGAAGTTGTTATCAAATCAATAACTATCTAATCCTAAAATCCGTTTGAAAAATTAAAGTGAAATCTATAATATCAACTTTGGTGAGAGAAAAGTAGAATGGGAAATGTTTGAGCTCTTAAACACATAGTCAGCGAGCAGAAAAACTAGTTCTCGTTGTTATGGATGTTGAAAAATGTAAAAATTAGCCAACACAAACAGCAAAAAGGAAGCTAAACAAGTGTACACAACCGCTGCTAGAATAAACTTCCGCTCGTTGATAATGTTATTAATAAAATAATCATTAAATTTCATTAAAGAGATATCAAAATCAATATATATAATTAGTTGTATATATATATACAACTAATTCGAAATAAAAAGCAATTGTAGTTACTTCGTGAAGAACAAAAACGTATCAAAAGTGAAAACTAATCTTTCATCTTTTAAACATCTCGTTACTATTTTCCACTTCAACATCAATACTAACCAAGAATAAAACAATACTTCTTAAAAATGACTCGATTTCATCAAATGGAAGTAAATTAACCAAACTATCATATTTTAAATCTCTAGCACAGTATTTATCGCCAGCACAAAATAGCAATCCTTGTCGATTTGAAAAGAAATTTGAATTCTTTTCAAATTAGAAAATAAAACAAATTTAAAGGCAGAAAATCTCGCACTGTTGTTCAGCCAATTGCTGAGACTTCTAAAGAGAAGAAAAAAGATTCCTATCAGCAAGCTCTCATTTCATTTTCAGCACTACTTAGTTAACAACAGTAGCCTGTTGCAGAACACTGTCTAACCGTACCCAAAAGTGAAGAATTTAAAGAGAAGCGAAATCAACAACAAGATAAATTAAGACTACAGGGCAATTTCAGGAAATGATTCGCCGCCTCTTCATGTAAATTATTTCCTTAAATTCGATACATCAAAATATCAAAACATTTGTAAAGCAAAATGAAAAATTTATGATCGGAAGTCTTACATATGGGATCTGTGAACAATGAGAATTGTAATCCAAGGTTCTGTCTCACTAGCTCGCTTATCGATTTCCTCTATAAATACATTTTCTATTACAATAAGTCTGATTTAAATGAGTCGCAAAAGCAATCATCATTTGCGGACCATTCTGATCACAGCAAGATACATTTTAAGCACAAACTACGCTTAAATGAAAGCAGTAGATAGCAAGCAAAATTACAGGGACCGGACAAACATTGTATTTTACAACAGATGGATAACTTTTAACAAATATTCTGCAAATCGGGAGCAAAAAATTATGTTTTTTGAGAAACTAAAGGAATTCAGGAAAATATTCCAATGAAGAAAAGTTAAGTAGCAATTAAAGTCGAAATATATGGGACAAAAAAAAACAGCACAGTATTTTTAACAATGGAATTCTGCAAAAGCAGGCGATATATATCAAAGCCTCCAAATCCCTTTAATTATAATTAACCAATCAATTTCAACAATTAGTCATTAGATTCCATCGAAAATCCCAAACTTGTTAAGATTCATTAAAAACTGTAACGATTATATCATATCCAACATGCAAATTTATTCCATTTTCAATCCTTCTAAAATTTTTGCAACTTCGGGATCCTAATACCAATACTGTAAGACATAGAGCACATAACGGAATAATAATACTAAAGCGATCATTGAGGTTATTCATTATAAAAAAAAAAAAAAACCCTACACAGCTACTTCAGGAATCTTACATATCGGCTTATATATCATGCGTTTTTCTTTTATTCATCAATATCACTTCCACCATCTTCTGCTTGGCTTTATAATATTAAAAAGAAAATTGAGCTGAGAAATGAAGCTATATGGCTTTCACTTCTATTCCACATTCAATAGAAAACAAATGAGTTACAGTTACATCAAAAAAAATTTATCAAACCAAGATATTAGAGACTGAATGTTCCACTAATGTTTCATAGAATTCTCATTTTGATGCCTATGATAGATTTCCATGAATGATGCAGCAAAACCTTCTAGATGGAAAATTGCCTTGCTACCTCGAGTAAGTCGATACTCATATTCAGCTGCCGCAGCAATCATCTCGCCTTTGATCTTATCATCGCAAAATTTCAGAAGTTCTTGTAGTAATTTCTGTAAACATTTTATTTTTAAAACTAAACTACTAATTTCTTTATAACTATAACAGGAAATGAGTAAGTGAGATATTATTTAAAAATGTAATCTACATTAAGTGAAGTGCACGGAAAATAGAGATCATAAAAACATACTATAAAAATGATATTTGGAGGTATGCAGTGTCCAATACATTCGTAAAATCTATTACGCACTTTCAGGAGGCTGCAAAAACGCAAATCATAGCAAATTTACTTAGAAAAAAAGTTATCAAACACACTGGGATTTTAATATACTTTAAAATCCACTGGATAAAAGTGCAAACTTCTCAGGGCTTTGTTGCTGCATCATCATTTTAGCTGTTTCCCGTAGGTAAACTTCCCACTCTGGATCCGGAATCTCCTGGTTCTCCTTGAACGGATAACTGGAATCAGAAAAGTCTGATTCATTTCTTAGTCATAATCATTTTTTTTTTTTCAAGAGCAAATATTAAAAGTTTAAATTAGCAGTATTGTAAATTCAATTTTTTACAAATGATAACGCCTATGGGAAAATAAAAAAACAAGAACTGAGAATTTTGAACTTTAGAAATTTAACATCTAGAACTGAAAGCAAAATGCAAATATTTTTCATAAAAATTTAGCATAATACAACGCATAATTAGTAAATTATAACTTACTTCTGTACTTTCGCTGCCTCAATCATCAGTAAAGCTCGCCGCATGTTACCATTCGCTTTTTGTACAACAGCAGCAATGATGCTTTCAGGAACAAAGACATTTTCCTGCTTGCATACGAACCTGAGAGCTTCAGTCACCTTAAAGAGATAATAAAAAAAAAATGCAGACTGCAATTTCAAAGTCAATGAAGTGTCAAATACTGATCATTCTTTAATCTGAGGTTTTCTGAGCGATGCTCACATCATCATCCGAGGGCGCAGCTACACGCACTGCTAAGCATCGGCTCCTCAAAGGGTCAATAATTTTACTGACAGAATCACAACAAAGTATAAGTCGGCATGTTTGAGCATATTTTTCCATCGTGCGACGCAATGCGTTTTGTGCATCGCGGGTTAGTTGATCTGCTTCCATCAAAACAACTACTGAAAAGAAAATGAACCTGGATTTATATAGTGTGCTTGATCTTTTTTTCTAGGATATTAAAATTAATAGAAAAGAACACAAATTTTAAAAAATTTTTTGTAACAAAAAAAAGAGAAAATCTAAACTCTAATTCACTAAAAAACAGGAAAGAAATAAAAACAATAATTTCATAACACCTAAAAAACTGTTTGATTTTGTCAAGCTGCAGATAACGCTTACCAATTTCATTCATAACAATATTCAACAGTGGCAATATACCCCAACAATGGATGAAATAAGTCTCATGGTAGTAAGAAAAATAATAGTGTTCAACAATTCAATATCGACCTTTGAAATTTCTTTGTGAAGTAGCATCAATCTGGTGCATTTGTGCCATTTGTTTGATAATTTCCTGGACAACGACACGGTCGTAGATACCAACTTCTCTAAAATTCAAAAATTAAAAGATATCCATTGCAACCGAACTCTTCATTCATTTTTGATAATTCTTTATTTTTTTTCTTTTATTTTTCTATTTCATATTGCAAATACTTTAGTACTTTACCCAGGACTAAGCTGAATATGATAATTACTGCTGAATGCTTGAATTTCTAGTTTTTTGCCTGAAGGAGCCTGAAAACTTCGTGCATCCATTCGTAACTTTTCCACACCACTGCCATAAAGTTCTCGCAAAATACAAAAAATTCTAGTCATTTTCCCTGCACCACTCGGACCATATATGAGGAGATGCGGAAAGTCACCCGCCTGAAAGAATCTGGTATTTTAAAATTGAAGTTTAAAATCAATTGGAAACATTCCCATTCGCTGCCATTAACGAACATATTCTAATGATCCACTTTTAGAAATAATATCAAAAATTTACTTATTTCCCAACTGATAATTCTGATTTCGTCCTTTCCTACTAGTTTTGATTTTCTTAAATTCATAGCTCCGACAATTTTAGACTTACTATCAATGAACTTATTTTTCAAAACAGCAACTCGGTCGCTGAAGCCTAATAAACCATTAGTACACAGCCACGTTAGCCCAAAGCAGTAGTAGTTCGTCTCTCGCAAGAAGAACAAAACTGAGATTTTAAAAATAACCTGCCTTCATCCTCCTCCTTCTCCCTTTGACAAATCGTGTAGAAGAAGTAAAGAAAATTTAAATATAACAATCTATTACTTATATTCAGAACTTCCCCACACCCAAGAATAATGGAGGAGAAGAGTGCGAGAGCATACCGAAAATTTTAAGTTGACATTTTTCTCAAAATAAATTAATCCAAATAAACCCTGATTATTAATATATGTGCAGCAGTAGAAAATCACAATTTACAGCTCCTGACGTTAACAATAAAACTTCCTTTTGTAAGCGCCTCCATTTTTAAGCACATTGATAAAAGATACAGCAACGGAAAAAGCCTTACCTTAACAATTTCAGTAAGTTCTCTAGCCTGTTTGATATGATAAGTTAAAGCAGAAAGATCGCGTGGCCTATATTTATCTACCCATAAAGCCATTATTTCTGAAAATATTTTACTTCGCTCTATTTATAGGCTGAAACAGAATACAACATCTGGTTTGGAAGCAACTGATAAGAACAGTAGCATTTCAACAAATTGACTGAATTGAAATTAGGCGCAATGACACTAAATTTAGTTCAAAATTACGAAGGCAAGAAATGAAACCTCAAAAACCACATGCTGGAACAGTAAAGGATAAGACCCAGACATTCTTGTAGTGCTAGTCATAACGAGGAGAGATGCACTCAGCAGAGGAACCAAAGAGTCCAGATAACTGATAGCAGGAGAGTGACATGTGACACAGAGCTCCACCTGACTGACTACTTGGGGTTGCACCTGAAGTAACTCACGCGACCTCTAACCCCACCACCAGTCCTGCTGACCACTCCCCCAGTCAACAATTCCCCTTTTCGTCCATTAACTTCGCTAAATTCACCAATCTCTGTCACTCACGACATTCTACGTTGTTTTATTTCTCTCCAATTTCTTTTGCACATTCTCTTCATCTCCTATATATCAAACACAGGAACAATCACTTTTTTTTTTGCAAATCGGTTTTCGGCCGGCTGGTTGGGAAGACTTCGAGATCGTGTTGCGATGGAATGTAGAGATTGAAATGTAGTGCTACTGTGTGGGAATGTTACTGAGTTATGTTAATGTCGAGATTAGCTTGTGTCTTCAGCTTCTCAGAAATTTTATTTTTAACTCCTTCAGTTCTCTTAATTATAATTAGTTGCTTTGTACTGATCATCTTTCAGTAATTGTTCTTTATTTGGATTGAAAATCAACAAAAATCATACATTATTCTTTGAAGGCTTGCTCTGAGGTCTTTCGATAGCATGTTCTTTGACTTTCGATGAATCGGCGTAAATGTCTTTACTACTTTCAGAACGGTTTATAATGTTGTTCGTGTGTTGAGCTCCTAATAGTTCATCATTGCAGAATATGGCGACAGGTATACTATTCGATGATATGTTCCTTGTGAAGGACGTTGATCCAGAAGGAAAAAAATTCGATCGAGTTTCGCGTTTATTCTGTGACAGTGAATCTTTTAAAATGGAGCTCATTCTAGATGTGAATACTCAACTGTAAGGATCTTTCTTCCTTATGATTGTAGGATTTAGACTGTCTGGATATAAATGTCGAATAAAGCAACGACAAATATAAGAGAGGAATAGAAGATGCCTTATGGCTGAATTTTTTTTGCAGATATCCGATGAATCTAAACGATAAATTCCGTTTGTTGCTAGCGACAACATTGCGTGATGATGGTTTACCAGATGAACGAGAATATGACAGTCAGGTAACAAATTTTTACTTGATGAAATCATTTATGTGTTGTGGTTTCATAGACCTTTTCCTTTTGGAAATTAATATTGGTTATGTCAGGTGTGACCCGTATGGTCTTAAACAACAAACTACTAAGATTAAATGACTTCAGTGGTTCGTTGCAACCCTTTTTGGCAATTTGTAGCCTATCCATTATTTTATGATCTATTTCAATATAAAGCAAAACACGCTATTCATCTAGTCTATTTTTCTGTTGAGGCTAGAAAATTGCTTCAGTGACTATGCATTCGTGGGTTACCAGTTTAAGTTCCAGACTCATTATCCTCGACTGGATCCATTTGAATATGTAATGTTTGGAAAAGTATATCGAATCGAAGGAGAAGAATCGAATTCTGAGACAAACACATTAGCAGCTTATGCGTCATTTGGTGGCCTTCTGATGCGGTTGAAAGGTGATGCAAATAATTTGCATGGCTTCGAACTTGATTCTAGCATTTATTTGTTAATGAAGAAAGTTGTATTTTAGTTTATTTCTCTCTTCATAGTGCGAATTGAACTCCTTTGTAAAAGTCTTGTGAACTAGACTTCAGTTTGAGTTTTACGTTTCATTTTATTCTTCTTACTATTAATAATATAAGAGAGAGCGCAGTGTGACGAAATTTGTTAGCTTTAAATTATTACTGTTTGTTTTCGAGGTTTTTAAATATGGAAGAGAGAGAAATGTGAAAGAATAATGGGATTTAAGATTTCTATTTCGAAGTCTGATTTTACAAACTAATATTTATTTTTCAAATTTTGCATTCATTTTTCGATTCGTGTACCATATTTATATTGTGCATTGTTACTTCTTATTATTGTTTTTGTTGTTTGATATTTTGTGTTTTGGGCAGTGCTGTTGAGAGAAAATTATTTGCTAAAATTTGCATGGTTTTGTTTTCTTCGGCAGCGCACTCCATAAAGATAGGCTGTATTTATCATACTCCTTTTTGGTATTATTTGATTAGAACGGGGTCCGCTCATAAAGAAACTAAAATTCTTTCAGATCTATGCTGTAATATTAGTTTGTATATGCTGTACAGACAATAAGCTAATGAAAATTTGTTGAAAAAAAAAAAAAAAGAATTCAGTTACATCCAGTGCTAGCACTTCATGAGAATATATGCGAACAGTGGAAAAGAGATAGATTTGAAAATCCAAGGATCTCGGATTTCCCTTGAATTGATTTGCTTTATCATTTGATACATTTGCTCATTTTACAAAGAGGGAATAATTTAAGATTTTCAGTTTGCAGGAGTAGTTTTGCAGAATACTTAAGATTGTGTATGATGAAACCAGAACAGTCTAACAGTGTTGTCTCCAACGACGAATTGCAAAAACTTCAGCGTCATCTTGAAGAATCAGTAAATTCTTTCCAGTATTTTCAACTGTAGTTGAGAGACAAGAAAAGCAAATTGCCTAGGCAGTTAATGTCCTTAAAATCGAAGTGTCAGCTTCTTGATTTGGGGGTTAATATGCCTATTGTGCAGCTTTGAAGGAACTGTTTTGATCCTGGTCTATTTTGCTTCGATTTCCTGTGAGCGGTATTCATATTCTCAGTCTTGAGGGAGTTGACATTGTGCATCTTACTTACTAGCCGATGAAGGTATACAGTCACAACTACTGAGAAGGAAAATCACATACACATATGGTCCGTCTAGGTGTAATTAAGCAAAGTTGTGACAAAATATTAGCTGAATAGTTTCTCGTTAAGTAGAGAACTGGCTTTTAGAATGCTTTTATTGGTCCTGGTTAAAGGTTGGCAAAATGCAGAATGTCTACTAACACTAGAGGTGATTTAAAGATTTTTTAAAGTTTCTCACTGGGGCAGTTATTTAATGCCTTCTTTAGGGAAAGAGACTTGTGACATATCACAATTTGCTAGACGCCATAGAAAAAGGGAACATGGATGGTCCTTGGCTGGAAACCTGCCCTAAATTATTAAGAGCCATGAACGAAAATGCAAAACTCAAATACAGGATTCAAGTTCTTCAGTCGGTGAGTAGCTGGGACTGATTTTTTTTTTGTTTGTTTATCCAAAATAATTTTTTGCATATGGGAAGAAAAGGGAGAAGAAAAATTTTCTGTTTATTTTTTAAGCTCTCAGTTTTTAATTGAGATTTGAGCTTGCTGGTAGAAAAATCCGAGAATATTCAATGAAGTACTTAGATATGAGATCAACTATGGATAAGGAAGCCTTCGAATTGTCGGTCTTCATGTTTTATAAAAAAAATTGAATTAATTAAAGGTTTTTTAAGAAAATATGATCAATTTTATTTGAATGATGTGATACATAAGTGAACGATAATTTTAGAGTGTACGTGAACAGCAAGAGCTGAATGAAAAAGCCGTCATTAAAGATGAAGCTAGTGAGCCGCATATAGAAGAAAAATCGAAAGTACAAAAGCTCGTAAGAAGTGGTGGAAAATCTACTGGGAATAAGTAATTCTTGAGATGCTTAGCTTGTTCTTAGCACTTCATTTTGCATATATTTGTACATCGTATTTTTTTTTTTTTTTCTATAATTACCAGCTAAATTCTCCTGCGGCAAAACTGCTTAAACTTTAGTTCCAAAGGAAGCAAAAAATGCAGTTATGTTATTGTGAAGGATTTTGGAAGTTCACTGCTTTGTGTTTTGCGGGCTCTGTTCTCAGAAGGTGTTTCGATGGTAAGCTTTAGTAACTGAATTTCAGGTGTTATTGCCCTTATAAATGTTATTTCTTGTGTATGCGACAAAAGCTGTTCTCCTTTTGTTAATTTTCGTCGTAAGTAGTTCATAAAACGATATTTTAGGCATATCCAGAAATGTCAGATACTCCTGTTTTAATAACTGAAACTCAACAAGTGAAGTTTGGTGATTATCAGTTCAATTCGTCGATGTTAATCGCCCAGGTTTTTTTTTTGTAACGGTTTTTATTTTTTATTTGATTCTTTTTGTTTTTCTTTTTTTTTTTCTTTTTAAAAACTTTCACTAAAATTTTCAGCAATTTGTTTTAGAAACTAAAACAAAGTGGTCAAAAGGTATCTCCTCAAGAAGTCGCCAAAACAGTTATGAAGAATGTGCCAAAATGTAATCGAATTGAAAAAGTAAGTAAATTGATAACTATGAATGTTCAAAATTCTCTGGAGAAAACTGTGATTTTTTAATCCATATGTTATAATTTTTAGATGGAAGTCTCTGGACCTGGTTACATCAATATATTTTTGAGTAGGAATTGGATTGCTGCAAGAATTGCAAATATTGCTGTAAAGGTATTTGTTCTTGCCGTTATATAAAAATCATTCTAATGGATATGGAAGTAGTAAATATATTTCAATGATTTCTAGGGCATTGAAATCCCAGAAATTGAACCACGTCGTGTTATTGTTGACTTTTCTTCACCAAATATCGCCAAAGAGATGCACGTGGGTCATTTGAGGTCGACTATAATAGGCGACAGTATTTGCCGTTTGCTAACTTATGTTGGTTTCGATGTTAGTTAACATTTTTGGCCTTTATTTTGATTTTAAATCACAATGTTTAAAAGTGCTCCTCATAGTTTATCTCTTTTTGTCACTTAAATTTACATGCACTTAATATAAGTGAAAAATTAGTTGTTATAATTGGCAAGTCGTAGGCGAGTTGGGTACTAGAAATTAGATAATTGTAGTCAAGTACCTGTACTAATGAGAAATGGTTTAACGAATTTTTTTAACATTTTGGAAGTCACTTGTAAGTGTATGTATAGGGTAATGAATGAAAGTTCTAACATGTCAGATGTAATACTTCATTGTTTTTAAGGTTCTTCGATTGAATCACATTGGTGATTGGGGTACACAGTTTGGCATGTTAATTGCTCATTTACAAGATTGTTTTCCAAATTTTCTCAATGAAGTACCGCCAATATGGGACCTCCAAGCTTTTTACAAGGTTCAAATTTTCAACTCTCTTGAAATTCTCTTGATTTCATTACTTTTTTGTCTTCCAGTTTTGGAATTTTTTTGATTTATAGAAACCGAAGAGAATTTGAAATCATCAGCTGACGCTATTTTTGCTAGAAATCAAATGTTGTGGCGTGGATGTGCTTTTTTATTGAGTTCAACCTAAAGGGATTTTAGGAGTCAAAAAAGCGTTTTGACGAAGATGAAGCATTCAAATCTCGAGCTTATCAATGTGTTATTAAATTACAAAGTTTTGATCCGGATTTTGTGAAAGCATGGCAGATGATTTGCGATGTTTCTCGGAAAGATTTTAGTCGGATTTACAGCAGATTGGATATAGATATTATTGAGAGAGGAGAATCTTTTTACCAAAAACACATGATAGAGCTTGTTGAGGAACTCGACAAACTAGGTAATCATTTCTGTTCCAAGTAATATAATATCGTATAATGTAGTAAATAATAGCAGGTAGTTGAAAAGTCCTTAATAGGGTTATGAGAATTAGCCTCAACAAAATGCTTTCTTTCTTATTTAGTAATATTTCTTAAATTTGACTTTTTATTTTCTGCTCAAATCACTCAGGAATTTCAGGCGTTTTGGAACTTGACGAAGGAAGAAAGATTTTGAGAGTTGGTGAAAAAATCCCATTAACCGTTGTAAAGTCAGATGGAGGCTTCACATACGACACATCCGATCTGGCAGCTCTAAAATATCGTTTGTTTGTCGATAAAGCAGACTGGATTATTTATGTTGTTGATGCTGGACAAAGTCTACATTTTGAAGTTTGTATTGTGACATTTGTAATTTTTAGATGTTTTCTTTTTCTCTCTTCTTTAGTGTAATGAAGTCCATTTAATTATCTCATTTATTAATTGTTCAATCATTCACGACCAAATATTGGTCACTCAAAATTTAACTCTGTTTTTAGTTAGTGTATACTGCTGGTCAAAAACTTGGATGGTATTCACCGACCGAGAAACGAGTCGAACTTGTCAGTTTTGGCCTAGTTTTGGGAGAGGATAAGTAAGTTTGAAATTATAGTAGATTTTGAAGTTCCAGAGAATTCTTTTTCACATAGTGATATTAACGTTCTTTAACGTTCTTTACAACGGATGTGAACAAATTTCATTCGTTTGGAATTCCTTCATCTCTCGTTTGAAGTGAGCAGGAAACATGAAGATGTTTTGAGTTTGTGTCCCCTATGTGTAGAACTCCAACATGTAGTAAAACGTTCAATTCAGAAAATGAATGACTCCTTTCAAAGTTTTAATCTGTTTCAGGAAAAAATTCAAGACCCGATCGGGCGACACAGTCCGACTAACAGATCTACTTGATGAGGGTTTGAAGAGAGCAGAAACAAAATTGCAAGAAAAAGAACGAGATAAGGTTCTTCAATTCTTAGTTCTTTTTGTTTTTGTGAATATTAAATTTAGTTTATACCGATGGGTCGAAGTTTTTCCAAACACTTCTTTTAACCTGTCATCATTATATTCTTTAAAGGTTATGATTTCGGAAGAACTGGCATTAGCCCGTGATGCCGTTGCATATGGTTGTATAAAGTATGCGGATTTGTCGCAGACTCGTACACAGGATTATGTTTTCTCATTCGATCGGGTACCTTGTTTTTTTTTTCAGTCGATATTCCTGGAAATTCCACATTTTGAAGTTTTCATATTCTACTATACTTTACTTTGTTTGTAATCCTCACTCATATTATTTTACAACAGCATGTGAAACAACAAGGGAAATGACACACTTTAACTGGTAAAGAGTTAGTCTTGTAAATATTGTTTCAGATGTTGGATGACCGGGGCAACACTGCTGTTTATCTTCTCTATGCCTTTGCAAGGATAAAGTAAATTTAGTTTGTGATCAGTTCTACCTATTTCTGACATTTTTAAATAGTGCCCTGCACTATAAACTCCCTCACTACATTCAAAATACAAAGTTGTGTTTGAAATGATTTGGTTTCCCTGCTTAAAGTAAATAAAGTTCAATTCAACTATCTCATGTTCCCAGGTCAATTTGTCGAAGTACTGGTGTTTCTGACGAGGATGTTCAAAACTATTTACAAAATTTGCCTGATGGAGTTCTGCCTTTGGAACATAATTCAGAATTCAAATTGGCAAAAACACTCCTCAAATTTAATGACTGCATTTTGAATACGCTAGAGAATTTTCTTTTGCATCAGGTGGGTTTTTTTTTTGGCTCACAATTTTGCGTTTACGTCATTTGGACCATTGGAACTTTTTAGGTTTTGGCGCGGTTTACTATTCATTTTAATTACTCGAGCTTTTCAGCTTTGTGATTACGTCTATGCTCTAGCAACAACTTTCCACGACTTCTATAGTGAATGTTATGTGATCCAGAAAGATCTTGATGGTATATTTTTTTCTGTTTTCGTGGGCTATATTTTTCACCGCACTGATCCAGTGATGCATCAGTGCCAGTAGTCCATGATTCTAGCTGACTGAAAATGTATATTTAGAAAATTTTCAAGCTTGACGAATCCTAAGCGGTGCAAAATGTGTCAGTTACCTCATGGTCATTTTACTACTCTCTTCATCTTCATCACTACAAATTTGATTATGAGTGAACATTTTTAAGAAGAATGCCAATTAATAGAAACAGTCAAAATATGAGGCACAATTATTTCGTTATTGCTTCTATTACGTCATTATTGATTTAATGAGTTCTTGTTCGTTTAAGGAAAAATAACGATTCATTATCAGCGGCTAGTGCTGTGTAATGTTACGGCTTCTGTAATGGCTGATTGCTTCAAGATACTGGGATTAAAAACTGTGGAGAAGATGTGAAATTTGTAGAAAATTCCAACTTAGTTTTTGTAAAACAATGCTTGTTTAATAAAATTGTGGAGAATTTCCCTCTGGCCATGTTTTCCTCTTCCTTATCAGCAATAATGGATAAACGGTCTTTCACAAGCTGTATAAATCCCAAAGTTGATTTTCACGTGAGATGAAAATGGAACTGTAAGGAACGAGACATTCTTCTACTCGTAGCTAACCCGAAACTAAAAGGGAAGAAACATCATCATAATCTGAAAACTCAAAAGGTGAAGTATGTATCCCATAGAAGAGAAATGATGGCTTACTTTCTTAAAGGCGATCTTATTCTGGTCAGTGGAATCCCACTAACAGCAGAATAGAGCAAGCGTCTTCAAGAATGCAAGGTGGGGATATTGTTACAGTAGCCTTGGTCTCTTATTTGACCCTATACTTAAATATATGTTCTTTACACTCAAAAAAGTGAACGACTAATTCGAAGCATCCGTTCCCTTACCATCCCAGTCCGACCTAAAATACTTTTCTCACCTTCCGTCCAACCGGTTCGGCTCTCGTCTCCTGTGCATGCTTGAAGTTTGTAGAAATAGCGCGAAATAATTTTTTTAAAAGTAGTTTTTAGAATTTGCAGAATGCCTCTCCGATGTCGTGGAGTATTATGTCTGTATGGTGTAGCGGAGATGTTATATAGATGTCTTCTGTACTTGCCCAAATTCTACCCAGACGATTTACCCAGAAGAAGAGCTACCAGTAGATTGTTACTTTCCTTTTTGAGGACGAAGGAATATTTGCCTCTGTGTTTTTCAGGAGATATAATTCTCTTCCTGTCATTTCTCAAGATTTTCTAAAGAAAACGAAAATGATCCCAGCCTTATTCTACAGTCTCTACGAACTCATCCGTTTCGTTTTTAGTTTCGGTGCTCCAACAAAGGAAAGAACAAGTGCTGACGGTAAATTTACGACAACTATCGTTCATATGAGAAAGCTTTAAATAGTTTTTTTTTTTTTTTTCACGAAATATTCCTCTCTGTCTAAAACAACCTTATTCTCTCGCACATTTATTTATTCTTTTTGATCTCACCCACTTACA
Organism: Setaria digitata; assembly: GCA_003640385.1. NCBI lineage: Eukaryota > Metazoa > Nematoda > Chromadorea > Rhabditida > Setariidae > Setaria > Setaria digitata. Next base: position 195,313 of record RCAB01000032.1, read on the forward strand.
ACGGATGAGATATACTGCTAGAAGTTTAAAGTATAGTAATTGAAGTACACTGAGTTGCTCAAGTTTATATTATGATGTCATAATCTTGCATAACAAAAAAGAGCCTAATTGCTATCTGATTTTTCAGCAGTGAAATAACCTCTAAATAGAAAATAGCAAGGGAATAAGAATTTTTCGTTTTATTTTTTTACTCTGATTTCTTCCTTTTGCTTCAGAAATCTCTCTTCACTTGGATGTATTGCAACTTGATATTTCGAGTGTAGAAGCAGTATCGAATGCTTGTGTTTATTTAGCTGATCCACACAAACTACCACGACCGGTGAGGGATGCTGATACTTTTATCAGCAGAGAAGAATCTTATCAAGATTTTGGAAAAATATCGCAACATAATTTATATTATGAAAGAACTAGTGAGCAGCAACAGCAGATAAACGAGCAGTGTGAAATGGAAGATATGAGCATTTCGTCTGATTCTGATTTTGAGGAAACACTTCGAAATCACTTCGAAAATACGCCAAAGCCTAAATTTGATGAAGAAGTTCAGAAGAATGGTGGCAGTGATTTTGTTTACTTATTAGAACAGCAGCGCTTGAACAATATAAATTCGCTGTCAGTTGCTTCTACTGAGAGTTGCAGATCCAGCGCGAATTTCTCTCGGAAGAGAAATTTAGATTTGCGAAATTCTACCGGGAGTCTCGGAGCTAACAGTAGCGGGGGTCGGAACAGTGAACAAAGGAAACGGCGAATAAGTAGCGGTCATTTTGATGAAAATACTCCTGTTCAACAGTTCTGCCGTAATTCTGTAGTAGCTAGCACTCCGTTGTCCACGAAACCCAATAATAGTAGGTTCCTTTTTACTCTGTCTTAATATTTATTTTTCTCGATGCTTACTTTTGGTGGGAAGTTTTGATTTTCTTTCAGAAGGTTTCTTATGTCATTCCATTTTCTTATTTATTCTTAAAGGACCAACTTTACATTTGCTAGTTAAGGTTATAAGTTTCTTTCGAAATAGATTAGACTCGTAATTCTGATACCTTTCATCAATAAAAAATAGAGGGAGGGAGGTTATGTTTTTAAAATGATTTATACTTGGGTAAAACATGTTATTCTTGTAGAACATTCGCGTCGACTTCCAGTGATGAATAGTGCCATAAGGAACAAACTACGTCAATCGAGACAACGAACCTTACTGGATTTGTCTGTTAATAGTGTTGACTCAGCGGCGGACTCAATAAATTCTAGCACTTCCAAGGATGAAGCATCAAGGCGTGAGCAAGGTGCCATTGTTAAGCATATTGCCCGTATTCGAAGGTCTACTTCAAAGCTGAGCTACGATAAAGAAGCTCAGTTAACTTGCGACAGTTCCCGTTACTATAGTATGCGCACGTCATTCGACAGCAGTGATAACATAAGCTTCAATTCACCAGCGACGTTATCACCTTGATGTTAAGAAGTGTAAAGTGAGCTTTAATCGTAGATTCTGTTAGATCGAGCAGACGGAAATATTCTAAAGCATACTGAAAACAGCTAAACTTTGTCAGTTTCCTTTGTTTTGGTGTATATTTCACTGAAAATTAAATCTTATTGTTTAATGATATGTAGATAACTACTTAAAGTTTTGCTTTAGCTTCCTAACTTGGGAGCTCCTCATATTGTTGAAATTTTTTCCTGTTTTGTTTTTTCTTGTGTCTCTGATGTTTTTTGAAATTTATGTAACTGATTATATTAGCTAATATCCTTTTTGAAAGTTTTGCGAATTATGCAGTTTAAAATATACACTATTTAGTTGATCACGAAAACGTGGACATTTATGTGCCGGTAACATAATGCTTCATTCCCCTAATAGCTCTTTTTTTTTTTTTTTTTTTCATATCCCTTCAATACTCTTAGTCTCTTCTAATAGTACATTAACATAGAAAATCTAGCTCACCCAAGAATAAACTTTTTACTCACTGAAACAATGTTTTACAGCATTTGTACCACGTTAAACAATTGATTGCTTTGCATCGAAATGCTGTATCAATTTTTGTGAAATATTTGGTCTGGTTCCTAACATACAGAAAAGTTAGTGCTGTGAAACTTTTTGAGGGAGACCAGTTGTAAAATGATTAGAAGTGCTTAATTACTAAAGTGGAATGAAAGAAATTATGGTGTATTTCAGAAATATTTTAGATTTTTTGGTGAATAATGCTGTTGATATGAACCAAATAATTACTGATGCGCCAATAATTTCCTTGAATCTCTGCTGTGCGATGCAGCTACATATGGCTACTATGAAAATAGTAGTGTAGATTAAAAAACTGGCAATTATTATTCGCATCTGATGATTGACTTGGCTGTTTCGCACGCAAAAACCGGTTAAATTTGTGAAATTATACTGAAATACACCTGTTATATTTTAGAAACATAAAAAAAAAGTTATCAAATGAATATCTGAATTGATAGGAACATGGAAATACTACAAGTTGACGATAGTTGTAGGGTGCTTTTAGCTTACTTATTACACGATCTGTTTACATCACTAATTTGATACTCTTAGCATGATTTGGTGGACAGATGAGTGATGTTGATTAGTTAATGAGGAAATTTTGAGTCTTTACTTGGCTTCATAAATAACGATAAATCAATATAGCATCGGATAGATGCTAAAGCTATAAGTCAGGATGGTTAAGTTAATTAGAGAATAAGTTAATGCTACCACGACGAAGGAGTAATTTGCGAGACGGTTTAGGGCTTTGTGTAAAGAAGCAATGTTCGCTTCAAATCAACGTTCTAGTACCAATCAACGTGCCCCACATTTGATGGCTGGTCAGCTGTCAATTGGCTTTTATATTCTTCCACACCTCTTAACCACCGTTAAAGCGTCATCGGATTGGATGGATGGTTAGTACTTGTTTTGCTTTACTAGCATGCTGCTAGCAAAATCCTAAGCAGTATCCAAAATAATTCGCTACTTTTAACAAAGTTTGTTGGAATTTCCAGATTAAAATTTGATGGTTTTAAATTTTACAGTATTTAAGCCAAATATTCTGCAATGCTTTTTTTGTTATAGAAAACATTTTTTTTTTCACTTGCTCAAAACATAACAATTTAATTAATTCTTTTACTCTTTCCATTTTGCTTCTGATCAGTCATTTTGAAAAATAACACTAAAAGTCCCTATTTTTTTATGGACATGCTCTGATCCTTATTTAAATTACATTATGAGATAACTATTATCTTGGAGAAATGTTGATTTATCTTAAATGAAAAAATGCCAGTACATATCCTAAATCATCTTGAGGAACCATTCCGACCACTTATATAGCAAGAATTCTGTTGTCATATATCACTGCATATGAAAAGTAGGAATTTTGGAAGAAAGTAAAATTACCGAAATTGACAAGATATTTCTTAGATGTATTTGCACTCTTCTCGCGATTGAATCTCTAACACCAGCGAACCGGAAGTCTTGAATATTTATTTGGATCTATCAACGATTAGAGGACTTCAGTTTCTCGAGCTTCTCAATTTAAGTAGTCAATCAATATGCTATTTCTTCCTTCTGTGACATAGGTAACTGATTAGTGCAATATATGATGCACAGCTGATCATAGTATTCTTGCAACAACAAAGTGACAAAATGCGCTTTTGCGAAAGTGAAATTACAACAAAAGCAACGAAAATTAATTTTCGAACGTTGAGAAATGCACACATTTTTAAAATTCCATTATCGATGGAACTTTGAAACGACAAAGAATACGGAGGTGAATGTAAAAAGCTCTTTCATCTGGTCGATAAATTATTACCTTTCAAATAAACAGTTTCTGAAAGTTTGTATCTTCTTGCTATTCATGCTATGTTATAGACTTTTTCATGTCTTCAAAAAGCTGAAATCTTCATTTTCTCTTTTATTCACAAACCGAGCACTATCAATAAAACAGTGAAAGGATGTTCCTTGTCGATAGTATGATAGATAGGACTTGAACTGAAATGTTCCCGTCAAACTATTATAATGGTTCGTTTAATTCAAACAAGCATGTTTCTGCTCGGAACACACTTGTGTTTTGCTTTTTTTGACTGTAACAATGTTCAGCGAAGACTTTTTAAATATTTTCTAGATCGAACTACCGACGCACTTCTATTCCAGGATGAATCAATCATTGTTGAAAGGCTTATAAATCGTTCCGATTCTAAGCAACAAGCCCTCAACCATCGCAAGTATATTCTTTTCATTGTCACAATTAATTAATTTATTTTTTTCCTTTTTCTTTTTGGAGAAACATTAAAGTTTTGCAAATTCTTTTTGTTTCTTCAAAAAGAAAAAATCTAAGCATTTGAATTTTCATTTTTTTTTTTTTCAAATTGAGTATTTGAAAGTCTCATTTTAAAATTAGATGAAAATATCAATTAAAAGTGTCGACACCTTTATACAACACTTGTTTGAAATTTTCGAAAATGAAGTAAACAACATGCCACAAAACTCTTCGGGTAGCACGATTAAGTGAATGTTATTACTCTTATGCAGTGAATATTTCCTATCATATTTATCATAAATAATATAAAAGAATATAAGTGATAGAATCTGAAGTATTTCTCGAAATGTATTTTAGTTCCATGTCGGAATCTTGAAATTTAATAAGTACTAAAATATTATTTACTAGATATTACTGTCATCCATAAAATCTTCGTTAATTGGTAGAGCACTCATACCTCTTATCTACTTAAATAACAGGTGGTTCATCTGTACTTTCGGTGGCATTCAATGCTTCCTTTCATACTCTCTTAGCGATAATAAAGTTAAATTTTCTTCAATAGTGGAAATTTGAAAAATTGTTCACAGGCAGCTCAGTCGAAATTTTAAACCATTTTGATTCTTTTCAAAAATCTATTTTATTCTGCCGTGATTAACACACTTTTTTTCAAGGGAAGTTTTCGATCTGTTTTGGACCTATACCTGTGGCACTGAAATGACAAAACTGTAGTTAGTTCATTATACAGTTTAATAGTTCTATTAAAAGGAATTTCGAAAACTTGCCATAAAAATATACTAAATAAAATAGATATTCAGGTGTTATTAATTGGCAATGGCGGTTTTTGTGCGAAATGAATCGCGTCGTCAAACATTCCGCCATTCAATGCTAATAGATAATAGCGATGAAGCAGTAATTAGCCGGTACGATAATAACTGGTAAGAAAGAAGCTTCAGTAATCTTTTGTAGTTAAAACCGTCGATTCTAATTAATTCCATATATTATGATGATATCAGGGGCAAGGAAATGTATTGTCTCATTTAGTTCAGTAGTGCTCTGCACCATGACCTCTGATATCTCAATTACATGAGGTCTTCATTCTTGAGAATGATGACTGGTTTCAATTTTTCAAAATTAACAATGTTTCATGTTCAATACTGTCAATTTCTCCATTTCGATCATCATTACCCATTGCTAAAATGATTATGTTGAAAGGATATGTATCTTTTGTTGGCACAACACATAAAATCATTATTTCATAGTTTTAATCACTTTGTTTGTTGAACATATTTTGGTACATTTGTTATTTTAAAGTACACCAATTATTCCTCGAAACAGTGCACTTTTCATGATTCTTTTCTAATAAAAAGAAAACTGATTTTAATTATAATAAAAAGATAGGAGGATGGGAAATGTATAGAAGGAATGCAAACAAGATATGATTCCCTGAAAGTCAGCAAGTTATTGAGATATTTCAATTTGATAGCCAAAATTCTGAGCTCCTTCGATGGAATTCTCATTTGCTAGAAATAATTAGTCATTTCTCTCAGAAATTATGATAGAAAAGAACAAATCTATTTGCTTGAAATCATGACCTTTAAACAAAAGAAGTTTTTTTTTTTTTTTTTTTTTTTGTTTATATCAGCTTTTTAGATTACACTTACACAAATGCTCATAAATACATACCGTCATTTCTTTTCATTGGAATTTTTTTTTCATCTCCTCATTTTATTTTTAAATTTTAAAGCCAACGTGTTAATTTTCCGCAAAATAATTTTGTTCTATCTATCCAATGTGTAACAAATACTTTCGCCTCCATTATACTACTACCTTCACGACAGTGATTCTTCAGAGAGAAATTACGAATGAAAATGTTCAAATTCGTATTCAATAGGTGTAGCATGAATTGATATCAAATTGTTATCAAAATTTTTGCGAGTAAAATTAATTTTTCGTATTAAAATTAAATTCATCAAACATGACATAAATATCTGTCAATTATACACACAATTGCATTCTTATTGTTATGAATAAGTAACTTAATTTTAATACATGGATGAAAAGCTATTTTTAAGAACAGAACTAATATATGTTTCGTCAGATACTTTTTTCTGGTTCAAAGCTGATGATCACTTCTACATTTATTTAGCCATTGGACTTATTGTGTATAAATTATCATTATTATCAGTACTATATTTATCGATGCACATCTTTTAATTCAATCAATTAATAATTCTCATCTGATTTACTTTTATGGTACTATGAGATTTTTAGTTCTTTTCTTGTATCGGAATTCCTGCCAAGTTTTTGAAATATTTAAAAATCAACAATTTCAGTTTTTTTTTTTTTTTGTAAGTCATATTGTAAAAAGTCTCGCGGTGAATTAATACTTCCACCAATTTAGTGGTTGAACTATTAAAGCTTCAATCAAATTGAATCATTTTTGATCCAATATGTCGAAGTGATTGCCATTCCAGGCGTCTGTCACACTTTTCACATTCATCATCAACTACTTCACGACATTCTCAGTCACCTGGTTTGGATGAAGTCGGAAGCGGTTCTACCGAGACCGATGATCAGGTAACTTCCCGAGAATAAAATTTCTCTGGGGATTGTGGGCATGCTAATTTAGTCAGAAATAATGCCTGCTTTGAAAACATGATTAGTAAATATTCAGAAAGAATATGTAGCAGAGACAGAACTTTTTGGTGTAAGAAGTCGAGAAATGTTATCACTTATCACCGATTGATGACCAAAGCTCCTTTTGATATTGCCAACATGATACGTGTACTGAAATATACAGCACAGAAGTGGAAAGTTCTAAGTCTGTTTTTCGGACTGTGCCTAGCCTAAAAAATTGCAACTAGAGGCTACGACTACTTTTCCTTTTTTTTTAATTATGAAGTAAATTGTATGGGACGAAAAATAATAAGAGCCATAAAGACACATGTTAGAGGGGCGACAAAACACTGCTTGATTACAGGTTCTGAAAAGTATTCTTCAATGGGATTCCAATGAAGTATTTAAGATAGGAAGAAAAGTTTTCACTGGAAAAAGCGCTCATAAGTTTCCCAGGAAATTTTTTAATTTTCAGATGTTGTGATGATATAAGCCTTATGATGCATTGCTAGAATGACGATATCCACGAAAATTTCTTGTTTACAAATAAGCTAAAAAACTAACAATCTTTCGCCAGTTAGTTAATTGCTTAATTAATCTGGACAATTAGCTGATGCACATGTAGTAATAAAAATAATGAAATTAAAACGATAGAAGAATGATGCGATAATAATACGGGACAAATTTCACGAAGATTTAATTAGTTGATTTCTAATTTCAAAGCATTCTTTTAAAAGCAAACATTAAAAAAAAGAAAAAAACAATGAGTTTATTTGATTTCGTTTTCTTGAAAATGAAATTTAGGCGTTCTTTTTTTTTGCTTGATAATTTCATTATTGAGTTAAACTGTTGTTTAAAATTCAAATTTCTTGACTTGGTCTTAGCGTTTAAACATAGCCTGCAAGTGCTGCTTTTATTCCAAACACATGATTTGAGAATCAATAGTAAGAATCGGTTCGAAAATTAGATTATCATGTGATTTTTATTGATCAGTCTAACTAGTGTTGTCCTGCTTGAAGAAATGCATCCAGGTAAATCTAGCTAGATTTTTCGTAGAAAAAGTTTTCCTTCGCACTGAGCTTCTTCGCCAAACTTTTGTTTATTAACATTTCACTATTTCTTAGCCCCATTATACCTGACATCGCTACGGAGTTTCTAGTGTTTAAGAAAGTCAGCCTTGGAAATAGCACTGTTGATTGCTTCATCTTGATTCGCTGTCGTTCAACTCAATTACTGACTGATAAATTTTTCTCTTTGGTTTCAAAAGTCTCAATTCCTGAACGATTTCCGCAATAATGGCGATTTTTGCAGAAACTATTACAAAAAAGAAATTCCATAATTACCATAATTATTAAAGTTTTATTCCACTACAGTATTATGCCTCTTGCTTTATGTATTATATATATAGCTTGTACAGAGAAAGAAAATTGAGATAATGAAGTAGCAAAAGTAATGTGTAATTAAAATTAAACCTTTTTGACTTGGCAAATTATTTTCGTGTATTTTAGAAGCAGGCACACAAAAATTTCGGTTTTTACATAGTTTATAAGAAATCATTAATAGAAGTTTAAGGAGCTTTCAATCGACTTGACCATTTTTCACGGGGCTTTTAAGTGGTCAGTAACTACTTCAAGCTCTAGTTTCTCACTAGCTGACATTTAAGTAAATAGACGTTAAACTGAATGTTTAGGATGGAGTCATCTAATATTCAAGATGGTCGTACCATAAATTGAAATATAGCAAATGACAATGCATTTCAGATGTTCACTCAAAGTAGCGGAAATTATATCCGTGAGGAGAGGATACATTTACCAAAACAGAAGCCAAAAGATTTTCTTGGACAGGTTATTATTTAAATTTTTAGGGGTATGGAGAAAATTAAGTTCTCGGTAGCCTTAGGACTCTTCTAAAGTAAACAAAAACTGTTGAATTTTCGAAAAATTGAAACAGCAAAGTAGTCAATGTTTCAGTTCAGTAAGCATCATCTTATCTTTGCTATTTTTTTCTTTCAAATTATTAGTCGATCTTCAACTATAACCTTCATACTGAAAAGATCTAAATTGGAATTTCAGAATTTTCGATGATTTGGAATCAATGACAATGTTAAAAATTGATTTTATTAGATTTTGTCATCCATTTATCTATTTTTTTTTTTTTTTTTAAGTTTTATGTCATATGTACCTAAGGTCACAACCCGAAAAAAGTCCACAAGTCACTTTTTTGTATTTCCAGGCCAAATTTTATTACGATAAATATAATTTACGGCATGTAGCACCATTTGTCTTATTGATAATTTATTCGCTACTGGGCGCTTCGTTGTTCTGTTGGGTGGAACAGGCGCATGAACAAGAACTTATCAAGTCCGTCTTTGGATGATAATCTTTCCATAATGCGCAATTAGACTTTTCATACCGTAATAATTGCAAACTCATCTGTAAATAGAGAAATCTTGTTTAGTTGGATAGTAATTTGCAACTTATTTTTGAAATCTATGCAGTAACAAAAGCAAATCTTCCAGAGGAACCATCAGTTAAATGCAGAATACTGTGACTATATATGAATGTATTCAGAGTGAAGGTGAATTGATTGACTTGACAATTGTCGAACATTTTAATTATTATAGCACAAATTTCTACCACACAAAAATTTAAAATATTTGAATTTCGAGGTTTTTCAGGAAAGAAAGAATTATATTAGATGATTTGAGGAATGACACATTTCAACAGTTAAGGCGAGTTTTTCGGAGCAGAAATTCAGATATGAATAAAAATTTAGCTAATTCAAAGTAAGTAAATTTCATTTCATAAATTACTAACTTGATTCCTTCCAAAACTGTCAGCTGTTCTATGTCACTGATGAATTCTCGACGAAATTTACTATCTTCGTAGAACTATTGAAGCTTTTGTAAGAGAATATCTTATTCTTATAGAGAGCTTTATTCTGACCTGTCAAATGAAATGACATCTGAAGTTGATAATATTTTATTATTTCGTACTATTTCGTGCGAGATATACTATATATTTCGTTTCAGAAAAATATTGTTATGGTATGAGGATCAATTAACAAAATTAAAAATGCCTGAAGGCTTAGAATGGGATATGTGGGGTGCTCTCTTTTATGTTGGCACTATTTTTACTACTATCGGTAAGTCTGGTCTTACTGTCGCAATAGTCCTTAGAAAGCTCATATTCAATTTCATTCCCAATCCTCTTCAATTTCACTTTCCAGGTTACGGTAATATAGCACCCCGAACACCGGGAGGAAAGGCATTAAGTATCGTGTACGCAATTTTCGGCATACCACTTGTGCTGGCTATACTAAGTCAGTTTGGCAAGACACTTACTACTTTTGTAAGCGATATTTGGATGAGGTAATTAATATTTTCTTCGTTGAACTGAATTGCTTTGTTACCGCACTGATAGTTTGTCCTAGGCTCAGTTATCAGTGCTTTATGTTTCAAGTCTTGTTTTCTATTACTTCATTTTATTCGATTGAATCATAGATGAGAATCATAAATCTTTTTTTTTTTTAATCTATTTGTTAGCTGCTAAAAAACAAACCCAATAAATGATATCGAATTTTTTATCAAGTTAGTTAATAAGAAAGTTTTTTAAAATGGAACAGTTTTCCGATATTTTTCTGATATTAATATCATATTTTAAAATAATATTATGGGTTTGCGACTTGATCATAATGTTCTGTTTTTATATTAACAAATTAATTTGAATTTGCTTTACAAATTTGAAGTTTACTAAAAATTTATTTATTGAAAACACTTATTTATTTATGACCGATGAATGGAGTATCAGATCAGTAAGCATTAATATTGTTTTTATCATCAAAATTGCTACACCTATATCTTATATTACCAAATTTTATGAAATGTGAAAACACAAAGTTTTATGAAAAACTCTTATCAAGCTTTAAAAACAAAGAGTGATTTTTGAATTCAAATGATGAATATCTCGGGAAAGTGATGCAATCTTTAGATACTAATTGAGGTTTCTTCAAAAATTTTTAACGGAGCAAAGAACCTGAAAAGTTTATAACACTTAAAGAATGATGTTGTTATACTACCTTATTATTCAGACTTGTCATCCTTGCTATGTTTGAATAATAAATTGCATTGTTAAAACAGCACTTTTTTTAGTTCTGAAAAATTTCTTAGAAGTGAATTATAAAATGTAAATATCGCTTTTCGGATTTTTCCACTGGTGCAAATTTTGATGATAGCAGTAAATATTCAAATGAGATCTTCAAAGTTGAACTGGAGAAGGGTTCCGTGAACAGAAATTGAACCTCTTATTTGAAATGTGTAGTTCACATAACAATCATATTTAATCAAATTTTTACTATTACCTCTTTTATTAGGTTTACAGTGCAAAATGACTTGCGTACTGCTAGACTGCTTGGTTAGTGTTGGATAAGAAATGTTTGCAATTGTGGTGTAACTTTGTAACGCATACAATATTACACAAAATTCTGCTAATTTTTATCCATTTATTGAAAATTTGAAGACTGAAGATACTTATTTATCTAGAAGTCTCATTACAGGTACCGTAGCTGTATCAAAGGATATACAAAAAAACAGCGCATTGCGGTAACAAAACAGCGACAAAAATTATGGGATAACAGACAAAAGTATATGAAGTAAGTAGAATTTAGTTTTGTAGAAAACTGCCCAATACTTTGTCTGCAGGCTAATTATTCATGGTGTGATATTGCTCATTTGATTTAATTAATTAAATAAGGAACAGAGCAGAGAATTTTTTACATGAATATAGGAGTATTCTGGATGTTGAAGAAGGCAATACGGAGCCGAACCAACGGTTGCTAAATGGTGCATCCTCAGAAATAACCGAAACAGTGGATGATGAGGAAGTTGAGAGCAGGTTTGAGTAATTCTTGAAATCACTCACAGATACTTTGCACTAATTTAGGGAGGATTACAGTAGGATGATTGGGGTTGTTGTCTTTTTAAGGCCTTTGTTTCTCCTACACTCAATAACTTGGAACTTCTTGTTAAAGGGTAAACTGATTAGTCCATTGCAGGACAATTCCAGTTTGGCTTGCATTATTCATTTGCATCGGTTGGATTTGTATTTGTGCGGGTCTATTTTGTCTCTGGGAAACACGCTGGTCCTATTTCACTTCGCTTTATTTCTTCTTCATTTCATTGTCTACTATTGGCCTCGGTTAGATCACTTTACAATTCACTGATTGATTTCCTTGTCTTACTTTCTAATAATTTAATAAGTCTAGCTCTCAACGTCTTCAATCCATTCAGTTCTCAATTTTATTTGAGTTTAAAATGATTCATAAAGACGAGTTGCGTCAGGTGATGTCGTACCAGATCATCCACACATGTTGATCTTGATGTTTTGGTTGGTAATCATTGGTCTTTCGATTGTTTCAATGCTGCTTGGTGTAATACAAATCAAATTTGAAGAATGGCTTTATCATTTGATGATTCGAATGCAGGCAATCATAAATTTTGCCTTAATTTTGAAAAATCTGTTAGGAAATGTCGATATAATGGTACCAGTTGATATCATGGAACACTTTACTATAAAGAGATTCCTCTTAAAATGGTTTGATATTCAATTACCATTCGGAGCTCTTCATTTCAATTAAAAGATGAAACTAACGCTTACAACCTGTATCTTCACTGTTCCGTTCGCACTTTTTAGAAGGAGTATCAACGTGCTTTGGCTTGCGGAGATCTCGTAAAACGTGATGAAATTCTACAGCGTATGATGGCGCATGAGCCGTGGTACATCCGAAATATGGCACCACATTTGCTCAGTGAGAAACAAACTGCCCAGCTTGATGAACAGGTTGATTTCGTTAAAAGTCCGTTCAGTGGAGTTAACTTTTACTACATGGATACTGAATTTTTTTTTTCAAAGTTAAAGATCAGATTTAATAAATAGAAATACAGAAGTGAACTAGTACCTAAATACCTCTTGGGTATTTGCGGTGAAGTTGAAATTAGGACTTTTCCAGAAACCTCAATGACAAAGGATCCATCTTTCAAACGAGTGAGGGCAAGTTTTAAGATGAACTCTTGAGTGTCCGACGAGGTTGTTTCTTGATAAGAGGTTATGATTACAGGCCGAAACTTACGAGCGATCTGTGAGAATGTTAAATAACAAAAACGTTCAAACTGAAGAAAAATTCTTCAACAAATCATTGCTCTCTGAGAAGTTACAAGTTGGTTTTGTCACATTTTGAAATATCACTTATTCCCTGTTGAGCTGTTGCTTCAAGAGAGTGTGGAAGTTAAATGCTGTTGCTTCAGGATATGGGGACAACTACGAGCTTGGTAGATGACCAAAAGCAGAAGGAAGAATTCTCTCCGTGGATGAAAAGTACTGAAGCAGCTAGGTATTCTCAAACGGCACCTTCAGTTGAAAATTTGAATTCTGTCGAAGAAATTTAGATTTGACTCAGTTTAATTCGATTTTAATAATTTTCTCCAAGATATCAAATACGCTCACTTGACTAATTCTTGGGAAATTGTGTTTTCCCTAGGCTCTAGGCAATATCTTATAATTATTTCCAAAGTCAACCTAGAAACAACCAATGGAATAATGTGAATTCCGAGAAATATCATGACTTACAGCACGAAAGATTTCTCGGTAATGCCTCCAGAATCGAACTCGAACGTGTCAACGTCGGTACTGAATGCTGAAGGTAGTGCAAATTCGGTTTCTGACGTCACATCCCTTCCAATGGATCTCGCAGAGTGAGTTTCATTTGAATTTAATAATATGAAAACATTTAACGACCACTGTTTAATCTTTTCAAGTTGCATATCTATTTTGCTGCAGTTATTAACTGCTCAAAATTTTTCCGCAATAAAATCCGACAAAATTGAATATTTCGAAAAAAAAAAAAAGCATTTGAGTTCGGAAAGAAGCATCGATCGGAGTGTACAGGCGCGTGTGTCATTAGCTGATTATGGACAACAGGTAGAACATTTTCCTCTAAGCGGATGTGGTGTTCAAACAGATATTGCGCAATTTCAAGTAGATGAAATTATGCTCAGATTGCATGACTTGCGGGTAATTCATTTCTCTTTCTAAATATCAGAGCAAAGTTGAAACATTATGAAAGTTGAGCCATGACATTTTATAAATTTTTGCTTCAATTTACCTTGTGTTATTTTTAGGCTAAAACTCGTCCAGCATTAATGGATCGGAGCATGGAAACCTCATTGGCGGAAGGGACTGATATGCCAAAGAATGGAGGAGAAGATGTTGTTGATAAAAATTTGAAGCGGCTGAATAAATACACCCAGTATGATGTGACCCCCATATGCTTTGTAAGCTGCTTGAAAATTTTTGAAAATGTAAAGAATTTGGAAAACTGTGGGAGATTTGGTTGCACTGAAAAGTTTTACACCACAATTTCCATCTAACTGCAGGATATTTCAACGGAAACTGAAGCAGTGGTTCCTGAAATGGTGGAGCGAGGTGCAGTGACGGAGGAAGAACCAAGTCTTGTATTTCATCGTTCCATAGAGACAGATGCTTGGATGTCACAGATACAGACCCCAGAATGCAGTCGAGCTGTGCAGACAACCTTTGATGATGACGATGATGAGGTAAACTCAAATAAGATAAATATTGCATCTATTGAAAATTATTGTTTTTTTTTTTTTTTAAATTCAGAATGATCGAGTGACAGAGTCATCAATGAAACGCAGAAGGACGATGAAGAAGATCGGTTCCGCAGATTCATTTATGACAGAAAACAGGTCTCTTCAAATATCTAGAATGATTACTACTGAGATTTTTCATCTGTTGCTTATTGATGCTTAGATTGTGACGAATAATTAGGATAACACAGTGATTATCCAGCTGATCTGCTGATGATTATGAAATATAGATCAGTCGATTGATTTGAGTTATCAATGATTGTCATGATAAGAATAGATGATTTCCGCGTTTTACTTTTATTCATTTGCATTTATGCTTGTAGTACGCAATGTTCATTTGATACAAAAGATGTGTGCGATACGATTGTGCAAACGATGCTTGAAATGAACGATTTCAATCCCGGTGATGATACGATAGAGAAAGAAGCCAGCTTATCAACAACATCTCTTAATGGAAGTGCAGTTAATATAGATGATGAATCAAAGTTTGCAGGACCCATGCGACAGGTAAAGATGACGACTGTTATTGCAGCACTGTTGGAATTGAATCTTATTATCTTTATGACCTCTTGTCTCTTGTCGTAGATTACAATTCAAAGCTTACTAAACAGTAAGTAATAGTCATAGATGTTGTATAAACTATTCACAAAATTACAGGACCTCATAATTCAAACCGATGATTCTTACCTCAAAATAGCTCGACGACTAGATCAAATTCGAACGAACCGAACCGAGAGTTTGCATATTTGCATGGCAAAGCCATTGAAGAAATTGGAACTTAATGAAGCCAGTGGGTATGCAATAAATCACTATTTAACTTAGAAAGTATTGTGATATTCTGTTCTGTTGGGTTCATTTTAATTTTCTGTTTCGACTGAAAATATGAATGAACAAACAACTATGAGAAAATCCAGTCAACCGAGCGAATAATAAGAAGGAAGTAGGTTGTTACCTCTAGGTCAAAGATTCGAGCTGAAAATCCAAGTGAAAGGCATAACTACCAATGGGACCCACCAATCAACAGCAAGAGAATATCGAGTCGAGAAGAACAAAAACTGTCACCTAAGAAGTTTTTGTTTCATATCGTTGTTTTACTCTTAAAATTTGAAGGGAAAAATTTCTGACAAACTTCAACTTTTCCGGATTCTCAATCATATAACTCAGTTTTCATCAGAAGTTTTTTTCATCAACTGACGAGAACTTGTATTGCTCGATGTGCAACTTATTTTGTAAACTACACTGTAACGTAACATTTGAGATAGTCCTGAATATGTGAATCCCATAATTTCATGAGCAGTTGAATTCAAAGTATGAATCATATTTTCATTGTTTTGTTGAAGGAATTTAAAACTTCAGATTTCCGGAAACGCGGATGGTAACATCATCGCAAGGTACAGTGCAAGGTAATCGATCGGAGGAATCAGATTTCTTAGCAGTTAAGCATGATGTCAGTTGAATTCACCGTTTAAGAATTTACTTACCATTATTTTACTGTTTTTATTTTGTTGAACAAAAAATAAAAATTCATGTTATTTTGTTGTCACTGGAACATTTTAACAGATTTTGCGAATTATTCGGCATGGCACAACGAATCTGAAATGGAAATTTCTGCATTTGCTATTAACTTCTTTTGCCTTTGTCTCCTTGTTTCCTCCAATATCTATGCACATGAACTAATTAATTAGTCAGCTTTTTGCAGCTTTCACAATTAACACAAGCTATTTTTGCAGCAGTTCCATTCACAGAAATTCAGCACTTTCAGCCATAACTCATTATTATTATTATCATTATTATTCTAGTTACTGATTGTTTCGAAGTAATTAGCAATTAAAAGGACTTGTCCACTATTAAGTAGCACTATATTTTGTGTACAAATCTTTTCAATGGTTAACCATTTGGCACCAGCTAATATCTTATGTCATGATGTTTGGAACTTTCGAGTAATAACAGTTGATCTCGATTGGCACCATATCATTTTTGAAATTTATGGAATTATCCAGTTAGGATGATTTAATTAAACTTACAGATGGTAAATAATTTATGATACTTATCCTTAAATGTTTGAGTTATCTGAAATATCGATGCATTTTAGAGAGCTCTCTGAAAAATTTCACTACATTCATTACTGACAAGAATCTTTAGTACTCAAAAAACAATTCATGGTCTAAATTTTTGTTTCCAAATCACCTGCAATATTATTTTTAAATCAAATTGTGCATATTTTAGTTCCGATTATTTAAGTCACGCTCTATTTCCCCGCAAGTTCAATACCACAAGCCACCAGAGAAAACGTCTTTCATCCGGGAACAATCGTTGCCGTTTACTATACGACCCAGTAAAGTGAGCGATTTTATTTGGTACCATGAAAAGGGTATTCATAATCCGGGAACGCTGCAAGGTCTTAAAGCAAGCCAAACTACAATTATCGATATGCGGGGAAGAAGTGCTACCAGTAGTACCGTTGATATGACAGCAGAAAGAAAAGGATATGCAAGAAATCTTAATCGCAGCAAATCTGGAAAGATTTAAGGATAAGTGATTGTGAGATGAATTTTCATTTGTAAACCTTTGAAGTGATAGTATGTACTATATGGCTGGAAATTCACAGTGATTGCTTATCATCTTCCCTTCCCGTCAGTTCTGCAATTAGTGTAATTTGCATATTCTCAGTATTTGATAAGGTTCAGTTGTTTTTTGACAACGGAATATTGTATAGAAATTAAGGTGTGCTGTACGGTCATAGCGACGGCTCTATGGCAATGAAAGTGAATTCCTTTGAAAGTATTCCAATGAAATTATGCACTTAAATTCTGATCAAAATTTCTCCACAGCTTGAAACACATTTAATTAAAAATATCTCAAATTCATTTTCTACTTTTAAGAAATTGGAATGAACCCTTTTATCGGCGATTGATAGAGTTTCAGCATATAATTTACAATAAATTTTTCGTATCGGTAATTTCCAAAAGAAAACAAAAAGTTGAATAATTATAAGATACAAAATTTCATTGCACAAAATCATTTCAATCAATCTCAGGAAGCTTTCAGTCTGAAACTGATATAACGCAATCAGATAAACGATACATCAATTTATTATCGCAGGATGGTGAAACGATAACTGTTGATATGGATGTCATATCACAGTCTAAAACCATCAAAAATATGTTGACAGGTTGAATTAATCACTTTCCCCCTTCATATTTTTCTAACTTTAATTCAAGGTGTTTAATTACCTTTCGAAAGAACGTTATATAAAAAAAAAAAAAAAAAAGAACACCGACTAATAAGTTTGCAATTGACCGCAATTTAGACTTACTGATAGATCAAGCGGATGAATCACAGCCAGCTTTTGATTTGCCTATACAGTTACCAGCTAAAACAATCAAAAAGGTTTCACTTTTGAAACCATTTTGAAACATATCACAGATTTCATAGAAATTAAAGAAATAACCTTTTTACAAGCACAAGAAAAACTCTGAAATATAACATGATTTTTCATCCACCTTCTTAGCTCATGCTTAGATTAAATTAATTATTTTAAACTAATTCTTTCTTCTAACTTACCACCAATATCAGTTAGTGATAAAGTTAGCTTTTCTATTATTAATCTATAAGATTCCCAATACGATGACAATAATTTTACTATTATTTCCTTTAGCAAACATACTGACTGTACTTTTTCGGAAAATCCTTCATTTTCGCTATTTATTAGTTTTTGAAATTTTGCAATTCATAGTTAAAAATTAGATCTATCTTCTTTTTCTAAATTTCCTAACAGACTTAAATTGATCACAAAATTCTGGCAAAATTGTGTAGAGAAGAAGTAAATGACAACAAAATTGGGCAGAAAATCATTTATTGATATCGGGATAGAGATAAATTAAATTCTTCCTCCTTGTTAATTAGGACTATAGAATTATTTGATCATTAAAAACTGAAGGTTCTGGAATGGTGCACACATCAATCTCATCTTACTACTGGTGCAGAAAAATCGGAAGAAGAAAAAGTTTGGCGACAAAATTTTCTTGCATTACCAGACAATAACGAACTTTTCGAACTTGTTCAGGTCAGTACATACGGGTTCTTCCTCGCCGGTTGTATATTTCTATTTCTCGTTTTCCTGTTTGCTGTTTGTTGATTTGTTGATACTACTGGCCAATGTTAGAGTGTAAGTCCGAAGGTCTGACACTCACCCCAAAAAATCGAGCAATAATTAGCTTGAAAGTAGACGAATGGATGGATTGAAGGCGGCTAATTATCTGGATGTTGGTGACCTGCTCTCTTCTGGATGCAAAACTATCGCGAATCATATCAAAGGAAAGACAGTTGAAGAATTACGAGCTTTTTTCAACATTGAAAACGACTTCACACCTGAAGAGGAGGCTCGTGTAGGTTAAAATATTACTTCTCCCAAAGCATCCAAACTACTCTGTTGGCTACTGTCATCTCAGACATTATTAAAGCAGGATTTTTCAGATCCGAGCAGAAAATGCGTGGTGTGAAATGTAAAATAGAACAATTCAGCTTTTAATAGAAAGTATAATGTATCAGAATGTCTTTCTATCTCTTAATGAATAAAGCTTAATTAATTTTGTCTCGGAAGATCATTGTCCTATACTGCTGCGAAGAGTTTAAGTGCCTAATTTCCGGGATTGAAAATGATCAAAAGAAGTAATCGAGTAGTTCAAACTCAAGCGTCTGTCAAATTAAAACAGTTTTGCTGAAGAGAAAGTGAGTGATTAATTTCTATGTAATTTAAATACTAAAATTTTGATTTTTTGTTTTCGAAGTTCCGAGATTTGCACTATTTTACTAAAGTAATTGTTTATTGTTTTCTTTAACTGTTTATTTCGCATGGATGAAATTTTTCTTGTAGTCTTGTAGCCAAGATGTTTTTTTTTTTTTATTATATATAAGCAAATGAATGACAATGAGTTTTTGAAATTGGATTTATGGAATTTATTTGGAAGTACTAGGTGCATTTCAGTGCTTCTGATCCTTGGTTTCCTGAAAGATGTTGTTGAAAAGATGAGTAAATTAAGAGTCAAAAAGGTGCAAGAAACTTCTGACAATGATACTTCCTGTCTAAGTTGACAAAAAAAAAAAAACTCACGCGACAGTAGGAAGCATCAAGTTTCTCAATTTGTGGCAGCATACGGATCACCTTGCCTCGATAGGCACTGCACTCCGAGAAGGGATTCATTTCCAAATAAACCAATTTCAAACTTGGCAAATGAGCCAACTCATTCACTTCCGTCACTCTTTCCAACTGAATGTTCAGATGTAAATAGTAAAGAGCCGGAAACCACAGGAACAATTCATTGTTAAAATTGATCTTTTAGTTGTAAAAATTTTGCATGAAGCAGCATAATTGAGCATATTCTAATCTGTGAATTAAGATCCTATCTCCAAGTAGAATTTAAATATTCGTTCATGAAAAGCCTAATTTCTTAGAAACCGACAAACTTGATTCTTCTTGGCCCAAAAATCAGTTAGTTTATGTAGATGCTTAATGTTGGAAACAGAACGGAGACGATTGTAGTTTAGGTCGAGAATTTCCAAATTCAGGTTATTTTCCAGACCGGTAATATATTCTATTCCATTTTGTGACAGATATAATTCTCGGAGTGTTGTTAACTTGTCCAAACCCTACAATATTATGTTTTTTAATTTCAAAATTCAATTCAGTTTTTCAAGACACAATCATAAGAAACATTGAAAGTCGGTTTTTGTTCACTGACGTATTCCGTACGGACCAAGTAAGTATACTTCTTACTCCAAGCTCGGAAAACGTCATTTTCAAAGATACTGTGGAAAACTTCAATAATGGTATAATCAATTCAGCCAACTCTAACCAATATATTTTATCATTTTAATCTAACTTGTTTTTACCACTTCTAGCTTCTAGCTTCATTTCATTTTTTTTTTTTCAACCTTTCAACAGCTCAGAACATAACTATGATATTTACAAATTTAAAATTCGAAATGCTTTAACAGCTTAAAACTGTGTAATTTTTTTTCCACGAAATGACAATCATCTCAATGATGTCGTCTAACAATACAACAAAAGAACCTTAATTTCTTCTATAGCATTAGCGGGAAGACTAAGCACTTCAATTTGCTTCAAATGATCCAAATTTTCAATCGCATGAATTTGATTTGCGCCCAAAAATAATCGTTTAATTTTTGAATTTTTCGAAAGATTTTCTATTTTTTTGATTCGATTATCGCCCAACTCCAAATATTCCAATTCAGTGAGCTACAATAGTAATGATTAATAGTTTTTTGGAAATTATTTTGTTAAATTTTATTAGAATAATCTATTTCCTGGAAATAAAAAAATAAGAGTTAAGAGGAGATTTAAAAGATTACCTCCTCAAGTCCTTCAATTTTTTTAATTTTGTTGTGGACGAAATAGGCATTTTTAAGTTTTTTTAAGGATGATAGATTTTCAAGCAGAGTGATACGATTGAATGATAAGTCTAGCGATTCTAAGTTGATCAATTCATCCAGATTCTCGATTTTAGTGATCTAAAATTTGTACAAATTTTCACCAAACAAATTTAACCGTTCATTTTTCAATCTGATAAAATTTTGAAATTTTAAGGATGAAATTTCAAAAAAAAAAGGGATAATTTGAAACCTGGTTATCGTAAAGATCTAGTTCAGTGAGTGTTGTAAGCATATGCAAGTTCTCAATTTTTTTGATTAAATTCCAACGCAAGCATAAGTATTCGATGCTGCGCAAAAAGTCAAATCCTTCAATTTTCTTAATTCGATGTCGTGTCAAATCGAGTTCCTTGGTATCTACATCAAGCTGCAGCACACGAACATCTTTCAAAATTTTAAATCAAAATAAAATATCAAAGAAAATGCATAATTATCTAATCAAAGTAATAATCGGCATAAAATATTAAATTTTACTGATCACTAAAATGCCAATTGTTACTAGTTGATATTTTCCACCATCAATATTTCCACTTGACAGCGATAAATTAAAGAACTTGTCAACTGTAAACGGATAATATTCACGTATCTGAAAAGATCAGAAATGAATACTTCCAGATATTGAACATTCTCGACCTCCACACATTCGGCATTCTCCTCTTCACCTTGATCACCTCTTCCAGCTTCCGGAACCACTTCGGACAATATATCAGCACACATTCGTATAGTGTGAAAATGCGCAAGCAACTGCAAATCTGCTGTTCTTCTATTGCTGATTATGCAAAACTTTTACTTCCCACGCACATATGCAAAATGAATAACATTTCTTAAGCTTTTTGCAAATTTTCTTAGAGAGTTTAGAATGAAAAAAAAAAAATGACTCGACAACAAAAATGAGTTATTTTTGTGCTAAAGTGAAGCCAATCAGTTACTTGAAATATATCATTTCTTCCGAGAAAGTTCCGGAATCACGGAAAATTGTGATAGGAAAGAAAGCTTGAAATCTACTCTTTCTGAAATCCGTTCCTCTCCTAAATACAATTTGAGAAAAGTTGTTCAAATTTAAGAAGTCCTTCTCACACACTAGAAGTATATTGGAAATCTTTCTTGCTTCATTATTTCATGATCACAAATATTATTATTGATGCAATCATTATCATTGATGGAGAAAATATCACTATCAACATAAGTGAAAAAAAAAATATATCGCAATGATCATTTTGATAGCATTTATTAGTTGTTGAACAAAGAAATGTAACAATGTTGTTACACGTGATAGGCACAAATGAATCCTTGGTTTTGTACATGATTCTTGTTATGCATGAAGTTCGTCTGTGAATTATTAAAGTCACGCCATAAGCCACCTGTAATTTGTTTTTAATTTTAAGTCTCATAAAGGTATAAAATAATTGGATGAGTTTAAGCTTTGTGAATATTACAGTAATATCAGAAGTGTTTTATTGATACAGTAAGGAATGACAATATGCTGTCATTTACTATTGCTCGGTGCTAACCAGGCTGATATTAACTGAGATGTTGTAGAAAATGACAGGAAAAGGCAAATTGGCCAAATTCAGATGTTGCTTCAAGATCTGACCTGCATTGTGCAAAACTAACAATTAGAAATGACAACGTTCGAACTGATGCGTCGGGGATTGTCCCAGTCTTTTGCAAAAATCTTTGTCCCATCTGACCAGGTATGATTTTCATGTGGCTCATTTAAATAAGCCAAAAGTCGCTGTCCTTGTTCTTCCAGGTGCGTGTATGCTTTTTCATCATATGGATGCCATCGCCAGTCAAAATCCTTTCTGAAGAATTCAAAATTTTTTATAACTGTTTAGCCACTTGGATTCCTATCTGATATTATACTTATGCTTTCGGAAGTACAAAACTAGTTTCCTTTCATGAGCTGAAACTAGAACTTTTGTTACTATTCAGTTAATGTGCATTGTAACATGATGATTTGCTCAAACATTGATTCTTAAGTAGGAGCAATTCAAGCTATCAATTTCAGTTCAACAACTTGTCAGTTTTATTGTTATTAGTTATTAAAAAGCTAACTTGAGAGCAAATTAGAAATTTTATGTGATATAAAATCATATTAAAAGTTAATTTGTCCATATCTCGCTAAAAACAGGAACAGTATTACTTGACGGTAAAAACAATAAAGCAGTGCTAAAATGTAATCAGTAGTGACAAACCTTTGCAGGCCGATATAATAGTAATAAGTGTTTTCGTCTGTCGAATGACAACCTAGATTTTGCTGACCTTTCAGTACTTTGACTGAAAAAGCACCAATACATGAAGCCATTAATCACTTCGTATAAAATTATATAAAATTAGTTTCATCACCGGGATTTGTTTCATATCATCAGAAACAGTAACAGCTTAAAAGTGGTTTACATAACTGCACTGAAACCAAAAATAGGTACCATAAAGGAACATGTTGATGCTTTGGTTAGGCACCCGAACGAGACTTGCTGTATTCCTTTCTTTTCGACATGGATCACCAGTTGTTTTATCGGCAATGTCAATTGAATTTTGGGGCGAATTGATTGTGAACTGAAATTGTGTCAATGGGCCTTAAATCATTCGGCGATTTGTCAGGTGCAACAGGTAGATTGCTTTTACCTTTTGCTACGTTTCAGTTAGATCAATCAATTACCAAGCATCACTTTTTATTCATTTAATATTAGCTCAGTTAGCCCCATTTGTTTCTTGGCACTCTATTTTTTTTTGCGTATTCAGTTCCTATTCTTCAACAGATCATAGAAAATGATTTTATTTCTACAATAATTCCTTTCAGAAGTTATATTAATTATTTAGTATCATGTTGCCACAATTAAAAAAAAAAAGAATAAGAAATAAACATATTCAAAAACCAACTGCTTTATAACAAAACTGATTAAATCCCTCGAAAAATGGCGTCCATCCATCATCGCAATTTGCTGATTCTAAATCCAAAAAAAAAAAAAGATTTGCTTGATTTTATTTTACTCCAAAAAAAAAAAAAAAAAAACAGGGAACAAGAATCATTTCCAACTTGGAAAGATGTTCAGTAACACTGCTTTAAAAAATTGATTGTGGAATCAAATATTTAATTTTCAACATAATTAAAAAAAAAAAAAAGCAAAATTGTTCACAAATTTCTTGCAAGATTTTTTTTTTTTTTTAGACTATTGAAATATTTATACCTGAAAAAATTGCAAGCTTCATGAATAGTACTTTAATATACTATTTTAAATCTGTCACTACCGCTGACTAACAAAAATTTAAGAATCGGAAGAACTCCACATTTCTTATAAGCCTGTATTAGGATTCTTAAACAGTATTATTGATTTTCATTTATTTTGATATCTCTTATCAGCTGATATTAAGATATACTAAATCAATTATGGCAATCAATTTGATTCGCGTAATTGATCAGATCTAAGCCAAAAGGTTAATTCCAAATAATATACGTCTTTTCTGGGAGATACTTAATCGACAGAATCGGCCATCAGGACCATCGGCCATAACACCAAAATAAACTGCAGTGCAAAATTCCTCATAAACAGTATTGTGTGGAAATATTTCCTACAATATATTTATTCAAAAATAAGTATCAAAAACTTCAAGAAGGAAATTTTTAATTATTTTTTTTTAAGAACTTTTTAAGTGGGAAGAATGCAGATTCCGTTGCATGCATGCATCACAGAAGCAGAGTAGGAAGATTCTAAACTCTGTACTGCTTTCATATAAAGATATTAATTAATAGGTTTTTTATAGATGGAGGGAGTTTTCAGTAAGATAAAGGATTTTTCGAGATTTTCATTTCTTCATTAAAAGATTCATTGCGAGACATTGTTTTATTACAAGAATAATCTATTGATGATCCAGAAGCAGTTAAAGAAATACCGGAGGCAATTTGCAGCAATCGGTACCTTTGCTATCTTTTGCTGGTATTGATGGTGGGATGCAAAAGAAATTTTCTTAAAATGCACTTAATTAAGTCCCCCTTTCATACACTTCGAAGTCTTCATCAATATTTATTTGATTAAAATTTAATTTTATTCTTACCACTTATTGAAGGAAATACTAAAGCTTATCTGTACATCAATCATTATGGTATTCTTCTTAAATTTTAAAAAAATCTTTCAATTTTTCAGCATCTTATTTTCACTTATTGCTTATTGAACAGAAAACCTGCGAAATGAAAATTTGCCAGCAAATAAAGTATGAAAAAAAGGAACAGTTGCATGCTACGCTTCAAAAATCTGAAATGACCGAACTGTTCAATTTTATAGAAGTTCGAAAAATTTGTTTAGGTATGCTAAAATCTGATATTATGCAGAAATGAGACATCGAAATCGCACATTAAAATGAGAACTGATATTTTTTTTTCACCTTTTAAGTTGCGTACAATACTGCACTTTTTTTACTATGATTGTTTAGTTTCTTGAAAGTTCTATGACTTTATGGAATTCTGGACTCCACTAAATCTGTAATCTAGAAATTCTCGCACTCGAAACTACTTTTTCAATAGCGAGTAGACTATACTTAAAGTTCTTTTATCATAGCATAATCTAATCTAAATTGCGAGTTTCTCATATATTGCATTGGAAATAGAAAATTGGAGTCCAATAAAACAGCAAATAAATTAGTTAAAACACATTTCTTGAATGCTTAATTATGATTGTAAATTGTTTTTTGGCAACTGTTCTTGATCATTCGAGAGCTTTGCATTATTAAATTATTAGATACATGAAGTGCTGCTCTATTGCAATGGGTAAAAATTATGCAAATCGTACTGTAACTTCTCAATTTTCCTAATGAGAAATCGCTGAATAAATGTGAATTTTTACACATTTAATGTTGCAGTTTAATTTTTACTGAATTAAAACCAAAAAATGTTTCCTGATAAAAGCCATTCATTCTTCTTTTTATGCTCTTAATCATGAAATTCGTCACTCAATGGTACTGATCTTAACTGATATGACGCAAAGTGTTGGGTAATGTTTGAAGAGAGTTCGAATCATCTTTGTAAAAATCATTATTATCTTCTTCCAACTGATGCTGTTGCCATTTTTCGTACGGAAATGGTCCAACTTTACCAATGCCAACATAATGTGCTGATGGAGGATTAAATTCGGCAAAGTTTGGACCTACAATAATGTATAGGAGGAATATATCGACGAAGTGTTAATTACTTACTAAACTATTTCACCATGTTGAAAAATATACACTATCGATTGACTGCTCCATCAAAGGTTCCGATCTAATTGTAGCATTTTTTCCAACAAAAAAAAATATATATATATATATATGTATAAAAATGCTATTAGGTAACCTTTATTTTGTATGCCCTCTGGTAGAAATGATCTTTTATTGTAATATCCACCGATTCGACGTTTAATGTAAATTCCGCCGGGAAAAGGTATAAAACTTCTTTTCCCATACATTCCACCCATTAGAGGCATCAGCGCTAGAAAAAAGTTTGATGCATGAGTCAAAAAAAAAGAAAAAAAGTATCATCATGTTTAGATTTTTATGAATATATGAGGTTAAAAGAAGTGAATTACTTAGATCAATTTCTTTGATAATTTAAATAATTGAATCAATAAGTCGATGATTTCAACTTCATATTATTTTATTTAATTAGTCTATCTTGCATATTTTGAAAAGTACAGAAATAATGAACGCATTATCTAACATAGCAATTTGTAAGACAGTAGGCTCATTTTTAATTCAACGTAAAGCATTTGACACGTACCGTAATTTACCCGCTTGCCGTATAAATTGTTGGAAAGTAGTAATGAAGGTTCAGTTTTCTCAGTTTCGTCGAATTCATTTTGATTTTCCTTTTCAAGAACTGTCAAAAATAACTTTTGTCGTAAAAAGGTTATTGCATAAACTTGTTACCTAATATTACTCAATTTGCTATAAAACGGCCAAGAAGCTATGTAATTGCAGATTTGGCTTTAGCACTTAAAAAAAAAAAATTTACTATGTATAAAATTCTTTGCCACTTGAAAAATCCCTGGTGATGTAAAAAAGTTTGTCATAATTTAAGATTCAGATTAAATGCTGAAATGTATTATTGACTAACCTTCGTTTGCAGAAGCAATTTTGCTAATTACAATGATATAAACTATAAATTCCGTCAAAATTGCAACCATTACAATACTGTATGACACGGTGAGCTTTCGGTGATAAATAAAAGAAGAAAGCTGCAATAAAAATTAGCATTTTTCCTGCACTTCCAATGTAGAAAATTGGAAATCAAAATAAATAAATAAATAAATAATTTAGTTAACAATTAAGCGTGCACATATCTGATCAGAATCTACCAAAGAATATTTTTGTAATTTTTTTTTTTTAATCTGAATGGATTTGTGGTGCATTTTTGTATTCTTCAGATTGCAAAATCTTACAAAACCCGTTTCTTATTTTTTAAATTTTAATATGGAATATAAAAAAGAAAAATTAGTTTACACTCTTTTGTAAGCCAATGAATCCAACCAAGCAAATATAATATGTATGACTGAAGTTTCAACAATTTTTTTTTTTTTTTTTGGGAGGAGAGGGGAGGAAGTTTAAGAAGAGTTGATGTAGTGAGAAAAGGCAACAAGAAATCAGATTTGCTTGATGACGAAAAATGATGAAAATCGTTTTCAGAAAAATGCTTTTAAAATTTTTTAAATTTAGCTATTTAGCGAGCGCGAAAAAAGTTTTCATATCTCCTTACAAACTCATTCATATTAAAAAAAAAAAATATTACTGACTAAAAATTTGGCTTGAGATAATATGTGGTAGACTAGCTAGTTATTCAGAATAAAACACCAATTATTTCAAGCATCAATTGTGAATCTTGTAAAAAAAAAAAAAAAAAAAAACTATTTAGATCATTACGAGAAAAGTATTTGATGATGATGATAAAGGCTAACAGTTTGATTCTCTATAATGAGCAGTGTGTTTCAAATTCAAATTTCTGATAATTTTATCAAGAATTTGAAACACACACCAAATGAAAACGAATTTACTTCTTGACTGTTTCAGTCTCACTTTAGACAAATTTCATATTAAAGCGTTTTTTTTTTTCGCTATTATAAGTAATAATAGGTTTAAAATTTTTAGAAAAAAAAAAGAAGGTAGAAGTGAAGAAATAAGGAGAAATATAATAAACAAAAGATGGAAATAAAGATCTGAAGCAGCAAATTATTCACTTATCGTCAGGATTAATTAGAAAAAAATATTTCTTTTTTTTTTTTTTTTGAATGAATTCTAAGATTTAAGTGTTTGAAATAAATAGTAAGAAAGAAGCGAAATGGATAGAATGAAAAGCCTTTATTAGGAAAGGAAAGGAAAGAAATTAAAAGCGTTTGCTAGGAAAGATAAATGATGTAATATCTTGATACTCAAGGTTATCCGTTAGAAATCATGATAAACAAAATTTGTCCATGAGGAATAAGTCTTTATCAGGGAGAAATCGTATGCCAAATATGATCGGTTTTTCATCTAGTTTCAGCTTTTCTTGCATTCATATTCATCATTTTTCATTTCGTTTTAAACAGGCAATAAATAATTAGTGTATGTCTTTTAGTCTGCTAAATTTTTGAGCATTAGTAAAAGTAATTTAAAAAAAATGAATTTGTCATGAAAAGCATTTTTAGTTCTGTTTTTTTTTTAGCGTGAATAGGCGATTTCGATAAGACTTGAAAAAATGATAAATTGAATAGTTTAGGTCAGTTTAGCAGTTACTCTGTTTTACTTTCAATTCAAATTTTTTCTCAGTTAGTAAAAGCAATTTAAAAAGTAATTTTTGAGGAATACTATGTCATTAAATTATAAATCATACCTTTGCTTAATGCAGTCTTGGCAACTTTCTTTAGCTTTCATTATTTTACTTTTGTTGTTTTGAATCGAAAGATCTCTTTCAGATTTTCATTCAATATTTTTTAATTCCAAAATTCACTTTTTAGTAATTCGAATTGTTATTACAGAAGGGTTGTTGCAGTATTCAATTTCTAGACTACAATTGCACACCGAAGCGATCCTGATGGCAGAGCTAACGATGCTATCAGCTCAACAAATCTCTTTCATCACTTAGATTAAAGTTGGATTAAAGGAGTGAGCTCCCAAATCACTGTTAGAAAAAACATTCATTAGATCGAAAATATATAGGTTGTATTGCGTTATAATGCTAGACATTATTAATTACGAAAGTTTTTTGAATTAAACTACTGATAGCACTGGAAGCTAAAAATTCATTATTAAAAAAGTTGCGGTTTTTCCCAACAAACCGATAGTTAAAAAAAAAAAAAAAAAAATTAAAAGAAGGTAAATTGGTGAGATAGCTGACTGAAAAGAATGATCAAATATATTTCATGACTAGTGAATGAGTGTGCTTTGTGTAAAGTTTAGAAGTTTTAATAAGCAAGCTTGATAAGAAACAATATTTTAAAAGAATTGCTATGGATTAATTTAAAAGACTAATAAGATTACAAACTCTATCTAAGAAATAGAATACACTTTAGCTACAAGTATCTCCTTACCGACAGACTTGCAAAAATGAACTTTTATCGGTGAGACTGAAATACAAGAAGCTTGACAAGAGATGATTGCTTTTGAAGCTCCTAGTGGAATCTGATCAGTGTTATCACTGTGACAGTGTGGATTTTACATATAGTAAATAATACTATAATTTATTATTCATTATCATTAAACTCTTCAAATCTATTTTTCTAATTAGAAATGACGAGAGTTCTCTTGTTTCCGGGTAATAGTAACAATAACATGAGTTATGACTAATTGGTAATGTGTATAGTTAATTTAAAGTTGTCATTTCAGCTAACATGATATCAACCCATTCACTTTAATAAAACAATATTTTGATCTAAAGGACAGTCAGTATTCAAATATTAGTTAGCAGATCTTAATAATAAGCGCAGAGATGGCTAAGTGAAGTTCCTTTTTTTCTTTTTTTACTACAAAAGTCAAGTTTCACAAATAAATTAATGATATTCAAGGTGATAGAATTGCATTATGGTAGAAACTTATACTTAAAGAAATTTTAGAATATTGCCAATCCTGAATCAATATTATTTTATGAATTGAAATTGCTTAGTAAATTATTCGCCTAATGATAACACTAATAAAAGTGATAACAGCTAAATGTTAAAAGTATTATCATAGTTTCGAAAAAAAAAAAAACAAAATATTTAAAACAAGTCATTCTCGGGATCAACGTTTTATGGTTTTAAAACATACTACATAAGATGCGCTAAATCAGAAAATCTTTGGTCTCGTTAATGGCCCAATCATCATTTTTGATAATACTGATAATGATAATATCACTGAGAGAATGCGAGGATTTTACGCAAGATATTGCATTTCTGAAGTAAAAGAAATGCTCTATAAAATATTTCAAATCAGAGTGCATTTTATTCTATTCAGCAATGAAAAATAAGTAGTTAAAAGAATTCTGAGCCTGTATCAAATGGTGTGATCATAAGATAGGGGAAGTGAAAAGAAGGGTATGGAATCAAGGGATTTTATTTAGCTAATTTAAATTAGGAAGTTTGCTTCGTTTTCGAAATTAACTCCAGCAAATCTAAGATAAAATTTCCTCCGCCTTTAAAAAAAAAAAAAAAAAAAAGAAAAAAAAAACTCATTTAGGAAAACCTACGCAAAAGCTCACACATATATATATATATATATATATATTTTTACATAACCCCCAAGGAAATCTTTTTCTTTAAAAGCTATCTGCTAGTGAAGTAAATAATTGTCTTTTCCAGTTTTCAGTTAATAAATAATTTCAAAGAATATTTGGTTGCTGAATGGAAATTTATTTGCTTCAGGTGCCCTTTGCAATTAATCCAATTATGAGATTGATGAAGAAGTGTAGATGGAATGAGGTAAAAAAAAGCTTGTCTAAATCATCCAGTGATCTTATGAAACTTACATTAAATTATTCTACGTACACGAGACACTGGCTTAAGTGAGTCTTGCGAAAGGATCAAAACTTGAATACTAATCAGTATTTCAGCACTCGTTAAACCAGATAGTGAATGTTTCTGTCTGAAAATGCGCTTGGAAGCAGTCCTTTGGGATGGCAGGAAAGTATTGTTATCCTAATAAGAACATCTGAGAGAAATTTGATCTCGTCTTCGATTTAATGAAAATGAAGTGAAACAAGTTGGACGTGATTGCCACTTGTCGATTTTCAGTCGTCAGAGCACGACGGATCAACTAATTTATCTTTAAAAAAAAAAAAAAAAAGAAAAAAAACAAAGTGATTTAAAAGGAACAGTTCTTGAAAATCCTTTAGAACACTGTAGCAATATGATAATGTTATGTTCAATTATAAGCAATTCAGGCTAAACAGATAGATTTGATTAGTTCAGTTTTCATTTATGGAACTTATTAATTTTGCTACTAAGCAGATGATTGACTCGAAGTGTCTGCTGTGATTGCTTCAGTTAATGGCATTTACCTTTCAGGATGCATTTTTCAAAATTTTGTTTAGCCGTAAACTTGAAAAATAAATACATCATAATATTCGCACCATTTTGAAATGTTAATCGCTCTAAAAACATTTATACCTTCACTTTTAGCTTTTAGTTTCATTAACTTTGATTTTCTAGCTCTTTTTTTTTTTTTTTTTTGCTAGTTTATACAGTATACTCGATATATTGAAATAGTATTGTGAATTCTGAAGCAAGAGCAATCAAGGTACGACATATTTCTTATGCTTAATTCATTCAATTAACAAAAATTTAACTCCCTACTTCTCACTAGACTTTCTACCATCACCAACTGTAAACTAATATTTACAATCTTAATCAAACTAAAATTTCATCTTTGTCTGCTTGCGCATGCAATCTTCTTTATGCTTGCTCAAATTATCACTTTATCAATTCCTCCAGATTTATGAGAGATTTTGTGGTATATGACTGGATGGATTTCTAATGAATTTGTAACAATTATGAAGAAAATCAGTTCACGAAAAAAGAACAGCCTTTCTATTTACTTGCATAGTTTGGAAGTATTTATTAAATCAATTTAGTTGCAGCTTTTTTAATTATATCTATATTAATGATGCTAATGACACTCACGCCCAATTGCTAATGTTTTTTAGGTAGAGATGGAAGAAAGAATCTTGAATATTTTCATCATTACTGATATAATTTGGTACTAAAAAAACAAAAGAAAAAAAAATCATTATTACATTAATAGCTCTCATTTTCATTATTTTTTATTTTCTTGACGATAGTATTATTTATTTATTGTAATGTTTAGAGTATCAGAAGCATCCCTCTCTCTCTCTCTCTCTCTCTCTCTCTGTGTTCGTCCATTTCAACTGGTATTTTCTAATATATTAATTTCTGTATAATGCACAAATCCGTCTAATTTATGGCTTCAGATTTTCTCACTTACTATTCAATCGAGGACAATTGAAACTTAAACTTTCAATAGTGAATTTGATGTGTTTTTTTTTTCCTTTTCTTTTCTTACGACACTAGTTGAAGTAGTGGTTACAAGTTGATAATGTCTTTTATTGCACCTTTCATTTTTCCATGAGTTTTGGTCAAAAAGAAAGTAAAATAGTCTAGAGAACTTTTTCTTCAATGTTTGTGAAAATTCGAAGATTTGCTGGAAGAAGAATTCTAGGCGTACAAAAGTTGATTATTTACAAGCACAATTATTACCCTTATAGAAGAACATTATAGTTTATAGTGACCGAGAGGACTAAACAATCCAATTAATTCTTTAGTGACCGTTTTCTTTCTTCAAAATACCATTCCTTCTAAACATAGAATTTTTTTTTTTTTTGTTTCTTTGATGAGTTTAATGGTTTTTTCAGTCAGTCTAGAANAAAATACCATTCCTTCTAAACATAGAATTTTTTTTTTTTGTTTCTTTGATGAGTTTAATGGTTTTTTCAGTCAGTCTAGAAAAATCGAATCAGCAATAACAAATCATAAATACTTTCTCTTACTAAGTTTTCTGCTCATTAAATTGGCCATAAAGAGAGTTTCAATCATGTGGTCCAGTGGTGTAGTGGTTATCACATCTGCTTTACACGCAGAAGGTCGGCGGTTCGATCCCGCCCTGGATCACCTAGTGTATGGTGGAGATGCAAGGCTTTTGTATTTGGTCGTCCTCTCTCTCTGTGTCTGGTTTGCAGACTGAAAATGCGGGGAAAAAAAAAGGAAGGCAGAGAAAAAAACCTTCTGCCAACAACGACGGTTTGTTTACTTATGATGCCGTCTGGCCTGTTAGAATCAGGTAGAGAGTTAGTACTTACTACTCTAATTATTGTGCATTATCTTTAATTTAATTAATTATTACCTTCGTACCTTTAATTACAACAATACTATTTTAATTGTAAAACAGAACTGTCATAGAATATACACCGGGCGGCTATTTCATCCCTCCAGGAAAATGGGAAAAAAAATGCCTGCACTTCAATCCTCATGTATGAAAACATCTAAAACACTTAAATTAACTCAATTTAATTTACCAAGTTTGCATGCAATCAGTGTAAAACGCTGCGAAGATGTTGCAAGGAAGTTTGTTAAATACTATTTGGAAGGAAATATTGTGCAGTAGCTGAATGTATTAACAGCAAATAATATTATGAAAAATGAGAGTGAGAGAGTTATCTCGAAGGACAAAATGCTGAAAAAATGCAACGGGAGAAATGAACAGTTCCAAAGTGTCAAAAAAGAAATGCGCTAGCAAGCTTATTTAATAGCCGGGTGAAAAGTTCGATTTGGAAAAGTGTTAGGCATACGGAATGATTTACGAAGAACACGGCATATCGGATTGCTTATTAAGATGCCTGCAAAAATTTCAGAGATGCTGACAGATGTGAAATTTAGCAACGTTTAATGGTCTCATGTTATTAAATATACTGTATATAGACTCGGGAATGCTTTCTACGGAATTTACCTTTTTGGCAGAAAATTTTTATTTAATGTATAAATCCTCGTGATAACAGTTAGTTTTTTTTTCTTTTTTTGAATAGCTAAATATATTTTTTAATATGGATGAGACAGTCACCAAAATACAATCAATTTAATCTTCAGCAACACAAGAAGAAAGTGTAAACGTACAAGATTAACAGAAAGCAAGTGCTTATGAATGAGAAAGACTCATAAAGAGTCAGATAAAGAGAGCTGGTAGCATAATAGATGAGGCCTGTTTTTCATTTGATAATTCATTAACAATAAAAAAAAAAAAGTTTTTTAGAAACAAAAATGTTTTATTTTCTTTACTGTTTTGATTAATTCTTTACCGTTCTGATTAAGAAGACCCAGAGAGAAAAACACGACTAAATGATTTTTGAAAGTTACAACGAAATTATAAAGTTCGGCGTATTCAGCCAAGTAAATAACTTGATAATTTTATGAGAATATGAAATGAACAAAGAATGGAAACCATAAACTTCTGTGGTCAAATCTATACAACTGATATATGATTATCCACAAAGTGCTTATAAAAAAAAATATATATATATACATATATATGCTTCGCTCAGTAGAATTTCCCACTAAATTTCGTTTTTAACTTAAAAAAAAAAAAAAAATCAAATTGGCAAATCATTTTGGACCGAATGTCAAAACACGTTCATCAAGCATTAAGCTAAAAGGAAAAAATGGAAATTCTTTGTGAGTTAAAAGCACCTGCAAATTGCAGTGAGTAGATATTAAACATCAGAAATTTGAACCAATTCTTCATCAGTTACTTCAGAAACTCCTGTTTCTTCTGTTGCAGTTGATTCAGCCGTTCTTAGTTCATCTATACACTGCATGATAGCGCAACGAACAAGTTCCCGTTGCTCTGGTGGAAATGTAAGAATAGATGAAGTGATGGTACGACTGAAGTGCTCATCATCAATATCTTGTCGACTTTTTTCCTCTGCAGTCAATAAATTCAGATTCCTCATCGATCTATCAGCAGTTTCCTGGAATACTTCAAAATATCATCTTAAAAAATTCACTTTGAAATAACCGGAGAAGTAAACGGAATGAAGAATAATAAGGAACTATTACGCTATGTAACTATTTTATTCTGAGAAGCACAACATTATTCTAATTATTTAATTCACGAACCATCCAATTAATTACTTTAAACCAATTCAAATTTACGAAGCTTTTCAATTTCATCACATCCCAAGGTAGTAAAATATCAATATATACCAAATTTGCGTCATCATAATTATCGAGATCGTTGGTACCGTTTCTGGATGATTGCTGTGTCAATTCGGAATCGGAAATACTGCGTTTCAAACGTGACGGAGCAGAAGCTTCTTCGCTCCTATTTTCAATAGGAGATAATTCGCTATAAAAGTACTCCAACTGAAGACAAACTAAGCAGATCAATTCTTGTTCAAATACTCAGCAAGAACGAAATAAGTTGTAAAATAAGTTGTAGAAACTAATCACTTATTGACAAATGAGCTTCCATTATTAGACTTTGAAATGATTTCTTCGAATGAATTTCCGTCTTGTACATATACCACATCGACATATTCGTCACCATCCGCGTAGCTGAAATTTGGGATCAAGTTTTCGAAATGAAGAATGAAACGAGTTTAAAATATTCCTCAGTTATTACAGCGCAACACTGTAAAATCATTTTATAAACAACAAAGAGCTAGCTTATGAAATTATAAACTAATCACTTACGAGCCATCTTCCCGAATGAATACTTCATCAGCATATGACGGACCACCTTCATCTGCATAACTGTTGTAAGTTATGACCTTTCCTTTATCAACACAATGCTGCGCTACCGCATATTGTTGATCTGAAAAAGCTTGGCAGAATATACAATAAAACCATAACTCACTATAAAAATTTCGATATTCTACAGCAGCGGCAATCTTCTTACAAGCCGCTTTCCTTAGGAAACTTTCAAGTAATGACAAACGTTAAAAATAATTAACCTCCATATCCTCCACTTATATTCTTGTTATAACCAGATCTACAGTAACTCGTAACACTTAAGGAAAGGTTATATTAAGAGAAGAATCTTATGTCCAAAAAACGATGAGAAAAAAAAAGGAAGAATTCTGTTTGTAACTCGAACTTTGATACTTTACAGAAACTTAAATTGTCAACACACCATCATAATCATCGAAATCTTCTTCATCAACTTCTTCTACCCACGCGCTGTCATCATCAATATCAAAGCCATCATCACCTCTCGGTTTTCCAGCAATCGCTGTAACGCGTTTTGTTACCGGTCTAATAATTCCTTCAATCAAGTTATTGTGCATTTTTCGTAAATGTCGCAACATCGCCCTCGTTGAACCCAGCTTCCTTACCATAACCTGAAAGTAAAAAGGAAAGAAAATAAAAACAAGAAAAAAACGAGGAATACGTGTAGAACAAGCTTAATAACTTCCAAACTCACTAAACAACTTTTTGAGGCTTTTACAATAATACAATCCGTCACAACTACTGAAAATGAAATCTACCATTCCACAAATTCTGCATTTTGCTTTTGATTCACCATCTTCGTCAAATTTCTCGCAAAACAGCCACACTTTTGATTTTGCTTTAGCCAACGGGTCATCTGCAGCCTCTTCCTCGTGCCTAAAAATAAATGAAATATACATGAGTCCTAAATGTTCCATGCAGCCTTTTTTTTTTTTAAAAAAAAAGAAAAGTGGTAAAAAGTACCACAAGTATCAAACGAGTGAGTAACTGATTAAAAGAAAAAGGATGAACTTTAAAAAACCTCAAAGCTTCTTGTCTAATTGACTCCTCTACATCCTTATCCCAGTTCTTTGGCTCATCAATCCTTTTCCGTCTGACAATTTTTTCCTTTTTTGGCATGCCCAAACATCTCAAGGAATGAGAAACCAAAGTTATGTTGCTGCTCGATACTGGCGTTGTGCTGTATAAAATGATAATATTGCAGTATTATTCATAATAATGCAGACAAAAATATTCCGTCTCCTCTCCTTATTCGATTTCATTAAATCACACAAATAAATTTTTCTTTATTTTCGACACTTCCAACTGAGAATGGCTTTTTAGCTTCACTATTTGAATCAACTACTCGAAAAACTGGCCATAAAGAACGGATAATGAATAAATTATTACCCAACACGCGATTTCTTTAAATCAAGTCCGGCTGACAGAGGCGTTGGTGAATAGCTCTTCCGCTTCGGAGCGCGAGTCGATCGACGTAATGATGCACCGGCAGCTAAAAACTAGATAAAAAAATTCATAAATTCTATAATCCTGCGTAAAAGCAGGTTATCTCCACTTGATATCCAATTTCTTAGAATACTACTGGATAGAGCGAGAACCAACCCTCTGAGAGTTCAATTCCGATCGACGACCCATGAGTTCCAATTCCATCATCCTCGTCTTGAATACTAACATCCGAGTTATCAATTCGTGAGACACGAGTACTCATTCGAACATAACCAGGTCTATTTTCAACTGTCTCGCCCTGAAAACTTATAGTAAAATCCATACCAATGCTTCACCATACCGTCGGAAAAGTGACGTCATCTCAAACTCCAGTGAAATATATTCCATTGTCGAAATGAGACCATGCTGTTCGATTAAACTTAAGTAATTATTACAGAAAAAACAACATAAATGGACTGTGACTAAACAGAAAGGGATGAATACCACCCTGAAGTAAGACAAACCCTCATTTTATGGATTTGTTGCCAAAGTGTAGTAAGTGCAATTTGTTCACCCGTCTCCTCTGCTATTCTGTCCTTCAGTTCACGCAAACTTTTGATGGAACCATCCAGTCGTTGTTGCATCAAATCCATCACTTCTTTCCTATCAAACACGTTGCCTTGCCGTCGACCCATTTTCCTTGAAAAGGAAAATAATTTACTGATATCTTTAATAATCCGGAAATTAGCAATGAAGAATGAAGACAGGAAAAAAGCGAATGATATAAAATAAACCAGCATGTCCTGTTCATACACATGATGTGAGATGACAAGTACTGAAAAAGTGATTATCGAGGGCTAATGTGATTCAACTCCAATAAAAATTGCTTTTTTGACTTTTATTTTCGAATTTTCAATCTCTCCTCCACGATGATCCACACATTTCACACATAATTATCTCGTCTACAGTTAACAAAATCCCTCACATACAGTAAAAAAAAAGTTAGTTTCATTAGTTTATAAAATTAGTTTCAGATCCTTGCGTAAAATCCAGGTGATCCGAGAGTTTCGCGAGATACAACGTCAGCAAAACCAAAAACGGTCCCGGACATCACCACCGCCAAATCCAAACGCAAAGGATCTTCCACGGCCGTACCTTTCACAATGCGTTCAGTTACCACTACGCGCTACGAAAATTCTTGATCCCATGGCGTAATTTGATGTAGGACTAAGGTGGGAGTATCTGCTAGATGACTACAGTCCTAGAGTATTATTTACTTCTAGTGCTTCCTACTGAAGAAACTATCATGATGTTCTCCGTTCTGGAATCCCCCATTAAATATTTTCATTAAGAGGAGAGGAGAGGAGTTTTACATATGAAACAGAAAGATTCAAGGCTTTAAACATCGTACACAAGATTCATGACTCGTACAGGAGTTCCTTTAATGAGCGAAATTTTGAGAATATTTGCAAATCTTTTCGTCGAATAAATAAATTGGTTGAAATAATTAATAGGATCATTTCAAACTTTCCAGAAATGACACAGCTTTTGGTTGGATTTGTTTGAGATAGCAATTTGATGTAATGAAGAAGA
This sequence comes from Setaria digitata, assembly GCA_003640385.1. Lineage (NCBI taxonomy): Eukaryota > Metazoa > Nematoda > Chromadorea > Rhabditida > Setariidae > Setaria > Setaria digitata. The sequence goes on from RCAB01000032.1 coordinate 234,006, forward strand.
AAAGAAGTAAAAACAGAATTTGGTAGTTCTCTCTAAAGTCCTTATGAAGTGTTCATTCTATCTTTCCTTGATCAGTCCTCAAAATTGAAAATATGTGACTACGAGATAGCTCACATGTTAGTCTTCGTCCATGATACAATTTCTATTTTTGTTTATTTCGTTTTTTAAACAATCAGAGTTTGACTGAATTCGCTTTATGCGACCTTGATCATATTCCTTATAGTACAGATTAGTGCGGATTTGGTGACACTTGGCACAATGGTTTATAGGAAGCACTGTAGTGTTGATATGTGTGCTTTCAATTTCGAACTTATCAAGTAATCCGAGTTCCCTACTATATTGAATGTGTCGTTGAACCCGGTACTTTACTTCATTCTAACTCTTACCCATACTGTTCCCCTCATAAAAGACTTGAATATTCAAGCGTAAAAGCTCTTGAAAGCTCCAATAATATTTCTAATATTTCAGTCCCTTATAAAATTCCGGAATCATTCAAAGTCTAACCAATGTCTCCTTTATTGCCTCAATACAATCCTAGTGATTTGTATTAGTTATTGCTAATCAGTTTCAGCTGTGGAGAAGGCTTCGTTCATTGTCACCTCACCGCTTGTGAGACAAATTTAGCCTGACAGCAACAGTTTCTTGGAGCACTAGTCACTCTTATTTGCATATAAGATTGATGTAAAATATATTCTGCACCTTCCTTCGTCTAAACATTAGCTGATCAGAGCGAGCCATAAGCCCTGGCACCAAGCAAAGGAGCCAAGGCGAGAGTGATGCAGCAGTCTCTTCCTGTTTTCATCGGCTAGCCTCGTCTTCCTTCTTTTCTAATCAAATTTGTTTCGTTGATTTGCTTCATGTCCTGTTGAGGACGCGGGTAAGAAGTGGAATAGAGGAAGGAAATCAGATTTTGATATTCGAATGAATAAGAGAGCAAAAAAAGGGTGAGGGGAGGAAGGAGAAAACAATGGACCATAATATAAGTTGAAACGACGACATCTGCTGTACTGCAAAAATTCCCATAATTTTTGGAAATTAAATTCAGCAACAGCTACTGATTTAGAAGTATGTTTTTTATATTTGCAAAATTCTTCAAAACTTCTTGCTAACCACCCATAATTGTGCTTCACCGGATTTGAAAGGTTTCGTTCTCTGAAACTCTCCTAATTTCTGATAAATCAGAACTTGAAATGGTTACGGATTATATTTCTTTTAAAAATTGTCAAATTTTACAAATTTTAATGCTTCCAGACTAAGCTCCTGTGTTTTCGGGCTTTTCTTGAAAAGAACTAAACTGTCCAAAAAGTGGAAAAACTTTGATAAAAAACCACAATTTTCTGAAGCTCTCTCTGTTCCTTTACTTTTCAAGATGCTTACTAATGGGTGGAAGTGGCATCAAATGTTTAGTGCGATACAGTACTACGCGATACTTGCTATAGTCGGTCATTTGAATTCAGTAGCAGCTAATGATAAAGGTATTGACTTGTATAAAGGTCAGTTGATGTCTGATTCCAAGAAGTGTACCGCATTTGCCGAGCAGTCAGTCAGTAAATGTCTTCAGGTGTGCTCCTTCTTTCCATATCTAAATTTCCTTTTTAAACTTTTGTGATCGTAATGCTTATGTTCTTTTATGTGCTGTTCAATATTTTTATTTCTTATTACCGATTTCATAAATTCGTACTTTTAATTAAAAAGGTAAATTAGCTGTCCAGAAAATTTCTTTCAGATTTAGACATAAGTTTGAAGATAAAAAAGGAACTTTATTTTCCCTTTCAAAATGCAAGTTTTCTCATAATTTCTTTTTTCCAATGTTTCTTTTTTTAGAAAAAAAAAAAAAAATTCTGTTCTTTGAAAATTATATCACAAGAAAAAGAATGAATCTAAGAAAAATTTTTTTTTTTTTTCGTACTACTATGTCGAGATCGGTTTAACTTCATTTGCTATTAAAAAAGCTCAGCAATCATTTGAGAGAGTGGGATGATCCTTTTTAGCAGAAAATAAATTCCTTTAAAATTCTAATGACTGGTGGTTCAATGCAGCCAGAAGCAGTAGGAGAAGAATCTTGCAGTTTGCAGCTTATTTTGGAATTCGTTTTTTTTCAGCCAGTCCTGGATTATGCGGGGAAACTGCAGGAAAATGCAGGTGCGATGCAATTACCTATGCAAGGAACAAATATTTTTAGAGAACTTTGTGATGTTTATGCTCATTTCAAGGTAAAACCTACTTATAGTTTAAATTCTCATTTGTTTCAATTTTTTTTTTTTCCGCGTTGTCTCTACCTAGCATTATTTTTTTTTATTTGTTTTTTTTTAGAATGTATAAACAATTTTATTTTTTGAATGATTGTTTGTTTGTTCACATTTCATTAGAGATCTTCTGCCCTGAAACAACGAAAATCTCGCTCATACTTATATGGAAGAAAGAAAAAGATAAGAAGAATAGAAATGAATTTCTACAAGTCCACCTTTACATTTTCTGGAATTATACTTTTCCTTACAAGTACCTTTTACTTGGTACTTTAGCTCATCTTTTCAATAATCATCCTTCATGCCATTTTAAATTTCCTGAAAAAACTTTGATAATTAAAAATAATTAGTGAATTGCTCAAAACGGTTTTCTACTTTTGAATCCTTTTAGAGACGGAATTTTTCAAAATTTTTTTTTTTTTTTCTATTTTTGTTTTCTCTTCTCTTTCAACCCAGTCTACTTTTTTTTTTTTTTTTTTTTTTTCGAAAGGCACCTTTATATTTCAGTATATGACAAAAAATTGTGGGTCACTTACCTGTGGCTATAAAGAACTTCACAAACACTTCAGGAATGCACTGAAGATATATCATGTTCAAGTATATCAGTAGAAGCAGTTGATGCGAGTTATGGCTATATGTGTGGTGCAGGCTACAAATTGTTTGAACATCATGCTACCTGTTTTGCTGAGGTTTTTCTTTTTAAGCAAAATGAATAGTGCTGCTTAGAATCAATCATTTTTGCTTTGCTTTGATTATTCCAATTTAACTTCATCTTTTTATCATATTTTTTTTTTTTTTTTTTTGCTTTTGGTCTCCTCAAATGGCTGTTAAAAGCTTTCTACAATTAAAATGCTACCTAGCTGTAATGAAGTTTTAGAAGATTAATATCCATTTGATTTCTTCCAAATTATGCTTAAATTGCTATTTCATGCTTATTTTGGATATAGGTGGAAGTAGAAAATAATTACGTTAAGTGCAGAAATGAAGCAAGCGCAGCGATAACAAAAGCGCAGAAGTCAAAAATCCCGAACGATTACAATCATTATTTCGAGGTCCGATGATTGATTTTTTTTTTTTAAGAAAGATTTTTTTTATTTTTTAAGAATTTTTTTTTTTTTTTTTATTACACATGAAGAATATGAGAATTGATTTAATTCAGTACTATTTTTAGCTTTTATGCAAAATTATGGACAGTTATTTGCGATGTTGTCATCCTGTGATCAACAGATATTGTGGATCAGACGCTTGGGAGTTAGTGCGGACGGTAAGCACTAATTGTTTCCGAAATTTCTAGGCTAAAAATATTGACAGCAGGCTTGTAGGACTCGGACTATTAGGTTACTCAATTCTTCTGATATCAGTGTGATGCTTACTCGAATGTTCCTCAGTTGCTCAGTCATGTTAATATACGCATGTAATGGTGAAAAATATCTGTTGGTGATAACTTCTCTCACTAACTGATGATTTTTTTTAAGATTCTAAAGTTGGTTTCCGCAGTCTAATTCGTCTTCTGTTATAGTTATCAACCAGTAATGTGCTCTAGATTGTTACAAACATTTTAGCCACTGTAATTCTTGAACTTTTTTACATGACTTGATTGATTGTTGAGAGGATTTCTCTCATTTCTTAATTAACATTGGCTAACTGTAATTACTGACATATTTTACAGGTTACTTTGGACAGTTTGCGCGTAACAATGCCAACATGTGATTTGCACAATGCATTATTGTAACTTGTCTAAATTTATTTTTGGTAACAAAGATAATAAAAATATATTGGAAAGGATCTAGCAGTCCTATATAATTATAAATGCACTTCAATGCGAACAATTAATACATCTTCATGCACTTATTTGGGAAGTTTTCCTTTCGTTGCAAGAAGAAATGACCGGTCTGATTATTAATTAAAAAGCTTTTTGCTATGCTGTCTTTATGGGAAAATATTTTGTAGTTAGTATTGAAGATATTCGGCTTTTTAATATTAACTTCCAAAAATAGTGTCTTCCACCGTATTTACTTGTTTCAGGAAATCTGTATACGAGGACAAATAGTAGCAAGTTGTCTGAAATTATGACCTTATAAAAATCTGAGTAACAACAATTAATACAGTTAATGCCTTGGTATGGTTTTCTCATTTATACTATTTTTTGGGCTGAAACAATGTTTTTTTTTTTTTTGAATACCCTAATAACATGTAAAATGTCTGGAAAAATTTAATGTCAAGGCAATTTTTTTAGCTGCATAGCATCTTATCTTTTCTTCAAGCAACATTAATGCTTTATAAACGTCATTGATAATTCCGAACGAAAAAATGTCTTACGCAAGTTTGGTTTTAGTAATGATAGCAGCTTTACTTAAGCAATTCAATATTTCCATAGCATTTTTGAAATTTAAATGCATCCAAGAAAAATGTCAACTTTGTTATAAAATGGTTATGTTCCGTAAAGTATGGGAAATGTGGTATTCAGTGTTATTTTTAGCTTTCGGAATTTTCGAGAATTGAAAAATTCTAAACTTTCAAGCTAAATAAAATCCTCCAAAAAATATGAATTATATTAAAGGATTACTTTTGTTGGATGATGAAAAAAAAAAAAAAAGAATAAAGTCAGCTTGATAGAAGTCCGTGGCTTACCTATCTTACAGTAACTTGGATCTTCGATTCAAATAGATAAATGATCACCTTTCACTGTTATCAAATCTTCTACTAATTAAAAAAAAAAAAAAAAACCAACCGGACACCAGCATTTTCGATACAGCGGCAAAGTTCCTGGAGAGGTTTTGTAGTAACACCACTACGGAGAGCACAACTTCTGATCGTTTGAACCACAACATTATCAGACGGTAAATCAAGGACACAGCTGGAAGTGAATGTTGTTAAATTTAGAAATTTAATTTAATTTAGAAGCTGGCGTTTTAATGGTGCGCTTATTGGATTTTTTAGGATTTCAGTAATCAAATATTATTGCTTGAAATTTGTGAGAATTTAGTACTAAGTTTGGCCGTACAAGAAAGAATTGTGAATTCTTTAGAAGCCAAAGAATGGAAAGAAAGTGAAAAGTAGTAAAAGATACAGCGGAGAACAATTTTGCAATTTTTTCCCCATACAAGATTGGAAACATCTGAAAAACCGTCGTCCTTGTGATAACAGATTGGTCATTTGATCTGCGATTCCTGAAAAGTATTGCCTCACTGATTGCTCTATTTTAAATTAAATGAAATGTTTCGGATTTAAATTCCCATCACACTTTTCATCCAATACTCTCCTCGCAAAACTTCCGCCTAACTTCAATTCCTCAGATGTTCAAGAATGTTTAGAAGACTTTTAACAAATTTTGTAAAAAAGAGCCATAGAAAAGTTGACGAGAAGGAATTGTTGCTGTTGAAGATGAAATGTTATTTATATTCGCATATTCAACGGATGCTGTTTGATGGTCTTTTCTGCAACGAATTTAAAAAAAAAAAAAAAAAAAAGAATGAAGTGAACGGGTTACCCATTCTTCGTAGTTCCTTATTCACTTCATTCATAGCAGCAATTTCAATTGTTTTCGTATACCGCCGTGGTAGCGTTTTTGGTGGTCCTCTTGCGCATCTAAAAACACACTAATGCAAGTTTGAAAATGGACAAATGGTTAAAGAGATGATGTGCTGATTACATTTCCAAACTAAACAGTCACATCTTTCCGTCTTCTAACATACTCCTAGCCTAGTCTTCAAGAGTTGTCAACAGTCGCTTCGCTTGTTCTAATTATCATATTTGTTCGACTACCAATATTACAAACTGCAACAAATGGAAGACGAATCACTGTACCGAATTACGATTTAGGGATAGGAATGGAGAAACGTACGCGTTGCTGAAAGAATCCTGGACACACTTCAGAGTTCTATCTATTATTGGTTGTCTTTGTCGGAAGCAAGCACGAATTTGTTGAAAGCTACCACCAATAGCAGAAGCAAATTTCTAGAATTAACTTGCAAACAAGAAAGAACTTGAAGTTGGAGTAAGGTAAAAAAATGTTTTGAATACTCGATGCAATTCAACAGATAATTAGTAATATTAAAAGTTGTCGCTAATAGTATTGAATAAGTAAATTTGACTAAACGAATCATACCTATTATTTCTCTTCAGTTTATAATAAAATTTCAATTTATTATTTATCTGATTTTACAAAGATTTTAGAAGTTAGAGAATGAATGATAAGTATTCTGCAGGTATCAAAATAATTTTACACTTGTTTCTCCAATAAGTTTATTGGATATTACCAATCTAAGAGGGAATGTTTTGATAGAGTTCCCTTTTATATATGTATATATAAGAACTATTGCAGGGGCGATTTTCCATTATATAACAGAGGAGTTAATAATTAATTACCTCACACTGGTCAGCACACGGTGAGATTGCTTGAGCTCCTGCTCTTTGACAAGGGTCTATTTCTGAGCATGTGCACTGTCGCATTGTTTCTTGTTGGTGACTTATTCCTATCCACATTTCAATTATCAATAGTGTAATAAAACACTTCATTCTGTTCAGCGATTTGATTTTCACCACTCAAAAGTGTAGTATTTCTGTAAAATGTGAGCATTTCCAATTAGCGCCTGCACTCTTTCAAATGTATAATTTGGTCGACTTTATCACCCGCAATAAGTGATTAGGGATGAAATATGAATGTTAAGTTTAATCTTTTCATCGTACTTAAAAAAAAAAAAAGAATTAAAAGGCTTATGCTATCCGTGAAGCGTAGTCGTCCTTCCAAAACGGATTATACTGATTCTAGCGGAGCAGCAGGGTCAAAGTATGGCTCGGCATGAATTCAGAAGGGTGTTGTCGAGAAATATTTCGTCCTTTGAATTTAAAGTGACATTGGCATGATAATCAAGCCCTTTATAATAACTAGTTCTCCCGTACCATCGAAGAACCAAACAGCTAGTTTTTCAACCTGAAGAAATGACAGACTGTATACACGACTCGATGGAAACGACATAAGTGACGGAGGTAAAGATGAGAAATGATCAGTCGTTCGTCCGAAGATTTTTCCAAGGAAATAGTTGACGGCAGATGATTGCTATTATTTAACAAATAAACTCATTCCACATTATCCTTTATTAAAAATTGGCTTCTCTATCACTCTTACATCAAATTAATCTAATATATTCTTAAGAGACTACAAATAGACTGCATATATGAAGACATAAGAGAAATCTTATAATTAGATACTGGAATGGAAAGAAATTTGACTGCAAATTAAATAGCTAGAAGAAAACTACTTCTGCTGCTTCGAAACTAATTTTGACGAGTTCTTGGTTGCCATTTCAAGGATGTGTTCGAAATCATAATATATGAGAAAGATGTGGATGTTAAAGTTATTTTGAATTTTTAAAAACTGAAAAATTTGTCAGTTTCGTCATGAAATATTCAAATTTTTTACATTTGAAGATTTTCAACTTTCTTCTTCATCAATAAAAATGTCATTTCAAAGCAAAAAAAGATCACATATCAACAATTCCGTCAACATTCAAGTGTGAAAATTCTGATATAACGAAAGTGATAAGTGCGAAGTTCAATCAGCAAATTGCTCAACTTAAGATGATGATTTGGATCAATTGTTTTGTCAATGATAATGTGAGCTTAATTTTTGGGTCATTTTCAGATAGTCCACCATGTTTGCAGCAGCTAAGTTCATTTATATTTGATACTTGTTTCTAAGGTGACAAATGAAAAATCGTCGTTGTTTTGTAAAATTTTCCTCTTTGAATTAAATCTGAATAATGAATCAGTTCACTCTACCAAACATACATTATTTTTATTTTTTTTTTTAAGAATGACTTCAAAAAATAAGTTATAAAAACTGGGCGGAAAAAAATAACTGCCTAATATTAGTAGTCAATGCGCTAGTCATACAAAAGAAAAAAATGTTTCAGACGAGTTGTTCCAAAAATGTTTTTTTTTTTTTTTTTTAATGACTTGCCTTGAAAAAAAATTATTGACATTGTGAAGATTGATACCGAAAACCAGCGAGAAAAGGCAGTAAAGCAGAATTTCAATTTGATTAATCTCTCAGTTTGTATGTGTTCCCAAACATTTATGTTACAGTGGCATAGCTTCTTTGATATTTTACAAATTTCACAAAACACACTAGAATGATCCTTTGTGTTTCAGTGCATTTTATTAGCATTCTTTCTGGCTAAATTCGTTTCATCGTAGGAGTTATTATCAGTTGCTGAAATTTAAACTTTGAGAACAAACCCAACAGCACAACAGAAATGACTGGTAATTTTGGCAAGAGACTATTTTGAGGTTTGCACAAATGCCAGATGAAAAATAAATTAGCAACATTTTACTAAATATCTTCTAGAACATGGGCAATATTCAGTCTGAAATAAAATAATTCGTTGGAATTGCAATAATTTTATTTGAAGACTGCCTTATTTACCACTTCTTTCAATTTCTAAAAAAATCTATGAAATCACTTTTTGATGAAGTTTATTATACAATGTCAATCTTAGCACATAATCAGACTACAATCGCCTTAGTGAACTTTCCTGTATACTTCACTTCTAATTATCAATTTCATTTAAATCAAAAACCCGATGTTCATTTAAATTTTTCAGCATTTTTTTGTTAAATTTAGTTAGGAAAAAAAAATGATTATTTGAATGATTTGCAAGCAAAGACTACTAACATTTAGTATATTTTTAGCTAATCAAATTCAGACCCTAAATTTGCAATACGTTTGGAGAACAGGTCAAACACATGAAATCACCTGACCATATAAAATTAGAACCACTCAAGGAAGTCTTAAAGCGTCAGATACCTATAAATGTTGGTGAACCAATACCTATGATAGTATATGATATCGATCATCCTAAAAATTGTGGGGATCCTTGGATTGGTGCATATTCAAAGCACGGTTTCTGGTACAAATTCACTGATGGCACCAATGATGATTATGAGAAAGTAAGTGCTTTTGATATTTCTCCATTAATATACAGGTATCATTTTCTGGTACTGATCAGTCAGTATTCCGGTATGATCGATCAGTATATCTATGCCTTATTATTAAATAATACATATTGTAATAAGGTAAAAAGCACATTCCATACATATCTCACTTCAAGCAAAGCATTTTATAGGGAAATTTTTTTAGGTAGTCGCTCGGGCATATGAAAGTGACTCGTATAAAATTGATTATGGGTCGATGAAGGTGTGGAAAAATGCAGCTTTCTTCAATTGCAAATTCATTGTCGCTAAAAATCAAAGTAAAGTATTAATTGTTTCTTATTAAAGTCTTTTTTTTTCTACGTAGCTAAGGTAGGAACTACAAATTAATTATTATTGACAGTTGTTCAGTGAAATTTATTTGGATCATCTTTTCCTTTTTGTCAAATTATAAAATTTACTTTCTCTTTTTGTTTTGTTTTCCATTTCTTCCTTTTTTTTTTTTTTTTTTTTTTTTTTTTAAATCTTAGTGAAGAATGATTTATAACTATTTCATTTGTTTGCAAGGCATCACAAAATGTACCATAGAAGTCAATAATTCATGAAAACGAAATCATTAACCTCTAGCTGTTGTAGTGGGTGATGGCATATTTGAAATGATATTTTAGGTTAGAGCTAAATTTATGGGTCAAACAGTTAACACTACTTTGTTGATGAAAAAGCCAATTCGAGTTTTCTTCTAAACAAAAATAGTGGGATGTTATCAGATGTACTGATTATTTGAAAAACTGCCACAACTTTGTTGAAGAAATGTTTTCATACACTTGTTTGTTTTGCAGGTGATGAAGTTCTTGGCAGCATAGCGGTTGCCTGTTTCAACAATTTTGCGGTTATCGGCGTGTACTATGTAATCGAAGAGTATCGACATTCAGGTATCGGAAGCAAACTTTTCAAAGAAGCATTAAAAAATGTCAGTGGCAACCAAACAGTCATATTTCATTCAAGTAATTTTTACGTCGTTTTTTTTGTTTAAAAAAAAAAAAAAAAAAAAATAGTTAATGTGGATAGGGAAAATTTTGAAAGAAAATCAGTATAAAAAGACTGGTGGATATGTCACGGATGTGAACTTGGTAACTTTGTGAATATAATAACGTCGAGTGAAAGTGTAACACACAGAGATTTGAGTTCAATTCATACTATTAAAAGTCCAGGACAAGATTCTATACTTATAATTTTATTACTCAAATGACATTGATCAAGTGACTAAATAATTTAGCATTTAAGTGATTAGATGAAACTTCTTTCTAATAACACCACTTCAGATGTCTTTTATAATCTATATTTCATTTTTTTTTTATTTCTTTTCAATAATTTTCTAAAACAGTCGCCAGTATTGAGTATCGGTTAGTGATGTACTTTGAATTTGTGCAGTATTTTTTCAAATTTTAAATGTTGAAATATGCTGCTCCGATGTTTTTTTACTCGCAACAATGATCGAATCGAGTTGTTTTAAAAAACTGCTACTTGAAATATATGAGCTGAATAATCGAATCAATCAAAAATACTTTCTACCAAGTTTTGATAAGTTAAACAAGTTTTCAAGGCTTTAATTTCTGAAATTTTTTCCTCTTTTTCTTTTTTTTTTTTCTTTTAAATTAATAATTACTAAGCCTTTGTATTTCGTTATTCAGTGTCACATTTGGCTAGTAAATGCTGTCGTTTTGGTCTTGCAATTTCATTACAACAAAAGTGGAAATTTGTTACATATCAGATCAGCAACCCATCAGCTTTTCCCACTCTTCAGGTTTTGATAATTATGTTTTATTGGTTTCTTCGACTATTACTACCAATTGATATCAAACAAATGTGATTATTATTCGACTCATGGAAAATGGAGATGAAATTTCCAGGAAAGAGAAGTTACAATTGTTAAATACAGTGATCTTTCGGAAGCCGAATTAGTGGCGTTGATGAGATATGATACTGACGTGGTACATCTGAATCGGAATCTCTGGTTGAGGGAATGGCTTCAACGAGAAAATCTCAATGTTTGTATTGCGTTTAAAGAGGTAAGTATTCTACGACTCATTTAGTTTCATTCAAATCTCGATTATTTATACTCTGCTCCGTTTCTTCCTCATTTTCCTTTTCTTCTACTCAGCCACATGACCAGGCAAAGACAATTTTTCAGAATACAATCGTTGGGTACGGATGTTCGAGAGAGGTAGCTGGAGGCTATGTATTGCCTTTGTTGGTTGGACCGCTCTATGCCGATGATTTCAAGACCGCTAGTGCTCTACTTCACGCTTCCCTAGAGAAATACTACGTAACTGTTATTGTTATGCTTTGGAAGTCTATTAAATTCCAAGAAGAAATAAAGGACAAGAAAAATAACTGGTCGATAAAATTATCATTATCGAAGCAGATACAGCTAAGGATTCCAGTATACTTTGGAACTCATTTTTTAGAAACCAGATGAAGATTACGATTGGGATCCAGATATTTTCGCAATATATAGAAGGAATGTATATTTCATAGTACCGGAACAAAATACTCAAATGATAGCATTGATGGACAAATTTAGAGGAGAAGGAGGAATAGTTAGTAAAGATCGATTATACTATATCGTAAGTGTTTCCTTTTTTCTTTATTAAATATATCATTGAAATTTCTGATCACTGTTAGCTAGGTTTTTAATGATGATTAGTGGGTAGACTTGCTTTCTTTTCTCATCCTATATTTGATTGCTATAAACTATCAGTAAAAGAACTGTTATTAGAAACGATGATTTGAATAGAACTTACAAAGCTGCTTTGATATTCAGCTAACTGAATGTTTTAATGAAAAGACATATTGCACTCTATCAAATAAATGAAATGTTGTTTTCTAGGGTCCTGTGTTTTTTCTAAATTATCATTTAGTGCAATTCCGCTCATTAATTTTCTTAACTTCCCACCCTTGATAATTTTGCCTCTCTTAAATATTACAACTAACATGTTTTCAGTAACTTCCTTGAATAAAAATTATTTTTGTTAGAAATGAAAGGGCACCTTCCTTTCTGAAAACATGAATTTTATACAGAAAGATGATTGATTTACCGAAGGAGTTACTGTTACCGACAGCTCTCGACAAATGGCATTTTAGTACTGTAGACACACTTTTAAAGTGCTGGGTCAGAATGAAAGACAGAATGTTCTAAAGGCTACTCACCCACTACTTATAGTTGGACTCCTTACTTTTTGATTTTTGGAAGTAGAGGGAGACAAAATAGGCAAAAGGTGACCTGTACTCTAACCTATACTCAACTGCTGTACTTTTATCAAACACAGCATTCTATTAATAAAAGTCCCAGGTGATATACGGAATATCCAAGATGCCACATCCAATTACACAGTTTATTAGTGAGTGACGTGAGAATTATAAATGGTTAACACTTATTAAAAACCAATCTTCCAGAGAAGTTTGGAAAGTTATATATCAAGATAATTTTCAGACTCAGAGTACGCATAATTTGCCAGACGTTGAATTCGAAAGAGTTTTTGCCGTTTCCGACATACACCTATTTCCAATATGAAGTTTAGAAACATCATTCATCGTCTTTGAGTGATTCATTAATTAACTCCATAATAATTTTGTTCATTTATATATTAATTTTTTGGACGAGTGTTATAACAGTTGATTAAGGATGTCAATTGGTAGTCACTACTAACAGCAGTTCAAATAAGTAATTTAACGCTATTATAAGTGGATGAAAATATAGGAAGCACTTAAAGGTGAGACTTATAGTTACTTAGCAGAGTTTCGCAGCTGTTGTATTCCTTTTTCACAAATATGACATGTTGATTTTATGTTTTTATAAATTTTATTCCCGCGATATTCCCATATTACTTTTGTTTTAAAGGAACAACCAGACTAGAACATTTGAAACAAAAACAAAAGCAAACGGTGGGAAATAATGATTGAGAATTGCACCCATGGAAGACGCAGTAAACCGAAAAATAAATCAAGACGTCCACAAAAATAAGCTTTAACTATATGTTTACCCATATATAAGTATATTCCAATCCTCAGCTACTTATAACAGATCATTTATTGGTAAATTTAAGGAGTCCTCAAACTTGGGTAGTTAAACCAGTAAAAACTATAATCTAGTAGAAAATAAAAAGGTTTAATAAAAACTATAACCCCGAAAACTTCAAATTATCCCATTCTAAGTTAAGGGCCATCACGTTTTTTTCAATCATATTGAAATGATGCGCAAGTTTTACCAGACCGTTAGTTCTTGTCAAAAATGTGTCGCAACTTCATCTAGTTTCCAACAGCATACGACAAAAAACAAAGTGAAGAGAGTGACTGTTAGCCCACATGATGGAAAATATAATTAAAAGCCATGAAATGAGCTGAAATAACTAGCAAACCTTAGCAAAAGTAAGATCATCGACCGATATTTAACTAATCTCAATCGATCATCTATTTTTAATCCAAGGTCTACAGATAAAATGGGAGAAATAACTGGAGGAATTCTATCACGAAAAAACACATCACATCAGCAAAAACCGTTTAATCCATATCAAGAAAGAAATAATTTCCACTTTTCTTTTGCTCCATATCTTTCACAGAATCTTTTTTGTTGATGCGTGGCCGATAATTATCTTTATCACGTCGGAATGTTATATCCAAAAGACGTAAGAATCGGTTCATCCCTTCCAGTAGTGATTGAGGTCTACAAAAAAACAAACTAAAAAAAATTAAAAAGAAGCTAATAACAGTAAAAATGAAAACTTCTGACCATATAAAGAAATCAAAAATAGGATACGAATGAAAAACTAACGATTGTGCAGTAGCCGATTTTGACGGTATTCCTTCAAATACTATGACACGGTCAGCAAGATATGTTCCCATCAAGAAATCATGCTCAACAACGAATGCTGTTTTCTTCGCATGCAATATAAACCTGTTGAAACAAAGTCACACTGAGCCTAGAGCAAGCTTTAATAAACATAAATTTAATCTCAGAAAGATAAATCTAATCCTAATTTGGCCTTTCTTTTACCAGCTCGCTAATCACAGGGAGATTAAAAGAAGATTTCTATGACCTACTTCGTGTGCTGAAATATGAAATGGAAGCCTTGAACTTCTACCTATGTACTTCAGTAGTGAACAATAATCCACACAATTAATGCACTTGAATTGTACTTGACCGTATTATTCTGAACACTTTTTCTAAATGTTCCAAGCATATAATTTTATTTTATGAATATCTTTTACTCAGTGAACAAAGAAAGAGTGATATTCAATATAAATCATAGTGGTCATAATAAACTAACAATAAGTAAACACTTGAAAATGTATGCAAAAACTACCTCTTGATGACTTTCGCAGCATGTAACCGCTGCTCTGAATCAAGATATGCACTTGGCTCATCTATCAAATAAACATCAGCTGCTTTTCCAAGACACAAAGCTAGTGCAACCCGTTGCAATTCACCACCGGATAAATGTTGCACCTATAATATGGAACATAAATTTCCAGTTTTAATGCATCCATTCTTCTAGTTAGTTAAAATAAATGTAGGTTACACGATGACTCTAATATCATAGTGATGATCTCTCATTAGTATTGAGCATTAAAATACAGCACTAAAATAATGAAATGTATTTAATCTTAGGTAATGTCTTAATAAGAAAAATATAGAAAAACATTCCATGATAGGTTAATTTAAAATCTGGTAAAAAATGAACTTGATAAAAATTTTAATTTGGACAGAAATTTAAACCTAAAATCTAGATTCGACAGTATAAAGAGACACCAAAGATACAAAAGATACAGCGCATTTTCGACCTCAAGATTAAGTAAATCATCGATCATTAACGGTGATAAAACATCCGTCTTAAACTGTGCATGGTTAACCATATCGGGTATTTTTTCATATAAAAGATGCCGCACAGAGCATTGCGACTTTGGACTGATTTTCTGTGGCTTATAAGATATGTTTAGTCGCGGAATTTCCATTGAATCGTCATCCACTTGTAGATTACCAGCAAGTATCCTAAAACATCTTTTAAAAATCATCTCACATTTTCTCTTTTTAATATAGGATCCGGAATTTAAGAATGAGAATTTCAATAACTAATTTATCGATGAGGAGCAATAAACTAAGTAGATACTCTATTTTCAAGAAAAGATTCCTCAAAAATTTTGGCTTCTTGTGTTTCGGAAATCTTGTCATTCTCCTCGCATCATCTTAAAACGCTAGCGTTATCGTTCCAAATTTGAACGAGTGCTCTATATTCATAGCAAAAATTTTATGTCAAAGAAGAAATTTGATCCTTTCCACTTCAAAATGACGAATTTGTTTAAAAAAAAAAAAAAAACAAATTTCTAGAATTTCATTATTTTCAAAAAAAAAAAAAAAATTACCTAATCATCGTTGTTTTCCCTGTGCCATTTTCTCCAAGCATAACAATAATTTCAGAATCAGTAAATTCACCACCCTCAACTTTTAATTCAAAATTTCCTATGCGTTTAGTAAATGATGGATAAGTGTAACGAGCTGTCCGCTTAACTACTTCCTTCTCTGCTTGATCGGTGACTTTGAAAGACAGTTCAGAATCTCTACAACATTTAAAAAAATATATGTAAATTTCAATGCATCTTACATACCTTTCTAAATTTCTGTTTAATCAAAAACTGATGCAGGTGAGAGTATCCTAAACAAATTAAAAATTAAACCTGAAGCGCATATTTTCTGTAGGGATAAAACCATCCAAAAATATATTAATGCCTTCCCTTACACCCGACGGTAATGTTACAACTCCGTATACACCTGGCATACCATAAAGGCAGCACACGAAATCAGACAAATAATCCAGTACAGCCAAATCGTGTTCCACGACAATAACATAACTGAAGAAAGAACGGTGAATGAAGAGTGCATTTAAAATTCAAAATCTGTCCATTTCCCTTATGAAGGTCTTAAAAAAATCTCTAAATATATGCGCATATTTTCTAAATATATGAACAAAACGAATGGTAATATGATGCAAATAATTTATAAAATATGGAAAGTGAAAAAAAAAGTACCACTTAAGTTCGAATCACGATTAGAAGGCTTAATTTTACGCAATTTAGACAACTCACTTATGCGGTGTTACTAAATCTCGAATAATTTTAGCCGCTTTTAAACGTTGCTTTACATCCAAATAACTGGATGGCTCATCGAACATGTAAACATCAGCATGCTGTACAACACACATTGCTATTGCAAAACGCTGCAGTTCTCCACCGGATAATTGGTCCAGTGTTCGGTCTTTGACACCGTTAAGTTCTAAATAATTTGACATTAAAAGCACTTTTCAAAAAAGAAAACGGTAAGAAAAAATTCCTTCATTCAACAATAAAACTCTCAGTAAAACTTATGGGCGAAATCAGGAAGATACTTCAAAATAACAATCATAAACATACCTAACTCCTCGCAAACCTGTAATAGGTTTTCTCGGTCGCACTTTTTTACTAATAATTCATGCACTCGTCCTTTCGCTGCTCTGCAAATTAACGATAATTCAAAAAAAAAAAAAAAAAAAATGAAATATATCAAATATACCAGAAGAAACTGCTTTTTTTTCAATTGGGAAGTACTCAACTCGAAAAACTGCTTAAACTTTGCTTAAATTTATAAATCATTAAATAAGACTTGCAAAATCATCATCTTTTATTTCTTCCCGTCTTATTCGCGATGCCGATTATCTTTTTCTTTTTTTTATAATTGTAAAATTTGAAATATTAGCTCAGTTCTTTTTGATTCCATTACTTTCTATATTTTTTATATCAGCGGTTTAAAGGGACGAAAATAATATTCTATTTCCTGCTTGAATGACTTGAGAAGGAAAAATGGAATCAAAAAGAAGTGAGCTAATCAGTAGGCACTATAAAAAAGTAATTCATATAAGACAACAATGGCCCTGATAGCATACAAAAGTGATGGCTTTCAGATACTTTTTGGTGCAAACATTTTAAACCTAGTAAGAGTTTCTTTTATTAAGAAAAGTCGCTAACTTGGGAATCTGATCGACATATTGCGGTTTTGCAACGGCTTTTAAATTGTCTTCTAATATTTTCGTGAAATAATTTTGAAGTTCCGAACCACGAAAATAGGCTAAGATTGTAGGCCAATCCGGGGGAGACTGCAAAAATTCATAAAAGACTAATAATTCGATTTATGAAGATTCATAATGGAAACTGCAAAAACAGTGAGTAATAATCACTAATTCTGAAGAAATTTTAAATACGACCGTAATCATAAATCCGTTACTAACTTCAAATTTTCCGAGATTAGGCTTTAACTTTCCAGCCAGGATTTTTAACGCTGTCGATTTTCCAATTCCGTTCGTGCCAACAAGACCGAGGACCTAAATAATCACATTATCTCATTGCTTTTATGATTGCCATTTACAGTAACCTCCCACTAAAAATGATATGAAATTGCTTTGGATGTTTTAGTGGAGTTATTTGTGGCTTAAATATATTTTACTAATGTCACTTGAAATACAAAGCGAATTCCCACATTTATTCAAAAATCCTTCAGAACAGTCATCAGAGCGAAGCTAAGTTATTCAATTAAAATTAAGGCTTTGAATCAACAGAAATTGTCTAGAAATATTTAAAAAGAAACCTCTCCAGTTCGTGGAGTGGGTAACCGATGAAGTTTAAATGAATTTTTACTGAAGCGATGAGTCGTGTCCTTTGCCAAGTTGCTAGGCAAATTTATAATTTTTATTGCCTCATAAGGAC
The DNA here is from genome assembly GCA_003640385.1 of Setaria digitata. Lineage (NCBI taxonomy): Eukaryota > Metazoa > Nematoda > Chromadorea > Rhabditida > Setariidae > Setaria > Setaria digitata. The sequence continues at coordinate 251,975 of RCAB01000032.1, forward strand.
ATTTCTGTAAAAGAAAAGAAAATGAAACATGCATAATTTAGCTAACAGAAAATGCAAGTTCAGTACTGCTTCACAGTGGTAAATAAGAGATGATTATGGTCGAAAGAAATCTCGGAAAGAAAAATGTTTCCTCGAAATTTATAAAAAAAAAAAAATTCAGATTGTAAAATTCATTACACCTAATAGATGTCACTGAATCATTCCCTATTTTCTAAACATATTTCGAGTCGAGTCACCAACAACTGACTAAAACCCAGCAAGTTTTCAAATTTTAAAATGAGCTCCTTCCAGAGGTTATAAATGCAGTGAATCGACGCATTACCGGTTAATGATGTAATCATTGATCAGTTAGTCTCACGGCTTATCCGACATTGTGGGAAAATGTAATTCGAGAATTTTTAAATGAAGATTGTTCAACAAAACACCATTATTTGAACAACGAAAAGTCTGTCATTATGAGCAACAAATACTATCAATTACAGAAATGGACGTTTGAAGTAAATGACTGTTTGTCATGTAAGAAAATTTAATAAACCAAAGTTGAAAAGCCTCACTTAAAAATACTAAAAAAAAAAAAAAAATCAATTTTATAAAAATAGCATTTAAAAAAGCATACCTTCACACATATACCACAGCCAATGCATAACGTTTCAGATATTTCTGCCATTTTAGAATTAGTTTCCACAACGATGCACTGTTTTCCTAAATTTATTCGCGAATTATAAGACTGCTTAAAATAAAATGCCGAAGGAATACCTAATGCATCAGGTCAACCAGACATATGGACAAATTCCCGGAACTATTCATATAACAATTAATTTTATAACATAATTGTATGAGACAAGAAAGCTCTAAATTAATATAAAAAAAAAAAAAAAAAAAAAAAAAAAAAAAAAAAAATAGAAAGCAGAGTCCAAGCAAAAGCTAGAAGAAAGGTACCCATTCGTACAACAGGGCACGACTTCTTGCAGGCGATGCCACAATTTTTTGGTTTACATCGATCTTTTTCTACAATGGCAATACGTGTCATTTTATCCGTTTCCTCTTGCTGTTTCCGTAGACGATTCATTTTACGTTACTGCGGACTCCTCCTTAGCAAAATAACTGAAACACTAGAAACAAACAACTGTCTCAGCAATACCCCGATCTAATGATTATTAAACGTCCATCATTTTTTGTCCCTAACTATACTACTGATAATGTAAAAGCAAGGCATCAGTTCAGCAAGGAGTTAGAAATTTTGAATTAACAATACCTAGAAAGTAGTATTTGGAAACCATTTGTGCCTATAGGATACCAAAATTATCACACATCCACTACAACCGAACCACTTAAAAAGAATTTTAGAGCAATTACCGATGTTTCTATTGACAAAAAGGATACCCTTAAACCTTTTCCATTTATTCCGCACAAGGGAACTGCTATCCGGTATTCTTCTTAGATTATTAGCAGATCTATCTACCCACTCATACTTTGTAAAGTTTTAGGAACAAGTTTTCAGCTCTAAATAGGATCTATCTATATATATACATATACATAAGCAAATAAAACATTGGCGTCACACCTCAACAGAAAATGATCTTAAAAATTTATAAGATCCCGACGGGGAAAAATAAATATATTTAATCGAAAACAATGTAATTATTGACTAAAAATAATAAAAAACCACCTGTATCGATTGAAAACTACGATTTTAAATTATGTAGTCGTGAACCTAATAGCGATAAAATATGCCTTAATTAATGTCGTAAAAATTGAGAGAATTTTAAGATTTCTTCTCACATTCAAAGTTTCGAAACAAAATTATTTAGTAGCACAAGTGAAGATCCAGAAAATAGCCTAGTAGCTGCAACAGTAAAAAGACAATTCAACTATATATAATTATTATAAAAGGAAATCGAAAATCTCAAGATTTACAGCTTCATTTTATAGCATCCTAGAGACAGGAATCAACAATATTTAAAATACTATAAAAAAACAACTCAGAACAAAGTTTGATTAGTATCCTTCCCTCTTCCATCTCCTCCTAAAAAGAAAAAAAAAAACATTTGTAAGGGCAACAAGAAAGATTTTGAAGATACCAATTCTCTTAAGAATCAAGACTGGAACGAAAAAATTGTATCACTAAAAAAAGACTGAGCTTCAGAAAAAGCCAAATCATTCTGTTGCTCCATGGGAGATATGAACTTTCTGTTTCATCGAAAAAGCAATGCAGAATTTTTTGTAGTACTCCTCTGCCAACTCCACCATCAGTTCCACAAATGGATCACTAGAGCGACCAATAGCGAGCAGTGCATCACTGATTTTAAGAAGAGTAGTCTGAAAAAAGCGAGTAAAAGATTTAGCTATAAATAAATGGAGAGATTTATGAATTTTTATACTTCACTAAGAAATATTTTAAAGCCAATCCTACTGTAGGGTCACCACAAGGAAAAAAGATTGAACGCCACTGAAATTTCAAGCAATTAAAGGAGTTTAATTGTTGCACAATTTTTGCGAGATTCGAATATTAAAAATAACGCACTGAAAAATCGTGAATTAGGGCCCAAACTCTATTTTCGCTAATCCCGTTATTTCGTTCTAACGCTTTTTTTGACTCCAGACGCCAAAAATCAACTGCATACGCATTTAAATATACCTGAAAAAAGCCATATTCTTGGTAATATTAACAAACTAAAATTACCAAAAAATACATTTTTAGCAGAGTTATATTAATAACAAAAGGATTAAGTAAGGACGAATGTCAAAATTGCAGCTTAGATCAAATGAAGTTAAATTAAGCAAAATAATTCGCAATGCTTCCAAGAATTAATAAATTATCCATTTTTTTTAAAGAATTATGCACTCGATATAAATGACAGATTTATTGCTAAGCTAAGCATTTGCATTCATCTAAGGTTTACCGTTTTGTAAAATTCGATAAATAAAATTTAGAAAAAAGTCTCTTACTTTTCGACCACGGTGATCAACCGGGTTTAGTGAGCGAGCTGGTACAAATGCTTCGTCAAAAAGCAAATAATCATGGTATGGATGAACAATGTTTGATGGGAACATCGAAACTGATGAATCAGAATAGCCAGTGAGAGAGAATACTTCACCCTTAAAAGTTGAAATTTATAAAGATCCATAACTAACTTTGAAGAGTTTTTTAATTGAAACAAGTCTAACAGGGAGAAATTATCGTAAGAAAAATAACCAGAAGAACAAAACTAATACTGTTACCAAAAAAGTTCTCCAACAATTTGATAGCTTAAATAATTTAACCACTGCAAAGACTGCAACCCGCAATGCAGTGGGAGTATGCAAGATTTCTGAACAATCTGCGGTAATGAATATGCAACTGATGGTATCATAGGGTGGGTTTAACAATTTGCAAGCTTTTGGGGCATCAGCATGGGATGGAATTTCCAAAATAAACTAAACAAATTGCAATTAATATGGAACAAGGTTAAACACTGATCTGAATACTTACCAGAAGACGGTTGTTGGGACTTGATAATCCCATGAACTCGCGATATAAGTTTTCCACTTTAATAGTATACTGTTCTACCAGGTAAGCGCAACTGTCGGGCAAAGGTTTTAAGAAAATCTGCAAATTCCAAGGTAACTTTTTTATTGAAATAGAAAAGTCCTCAAGTATTGATTATTTTCACTTTTTAATAAGTTTACGACGAGTTAATGACAGCTGAAAACGAACAAATCTGAAATTTCAGCGCAATATATTTCACTTAGTTATTAGAATATGAATAAACATTTCGTGCATATTGCTTGTCTCAAACAAAATTAGATGGTAGAGATCAGTAAGATCTACTATCATATAATTTACAATTTAATTCAAAAGCAAAGAGTAAAAAGTTTAGATACTGAATCGTATCTTTTTAAAACACAATTGAATGTGGTCTTTTGACTATATAAGCATGAACTAACCTCTGAATCACCTGTTGATGGATAGGAATTCTTGTTGTTAGGATCCCAACTAAGCGGTAAACGCAAATTAGTGAACAGATGTGCAAAAACCAAGATCAGTCGTGTTTTTACTTCTTCTCTTGATGTCATACTGCCTTCGCACAATTTATGGAATGCGCCATTTTGGAGAAGATGCGCAAAAAGAAGATTACCGGGCTCATTGGCTGATAAATGACATACCAGAGAAGCCAGACCGCTTAACTCGCCCTAAATATATTAAAACATTCTGAATGTGATGTTTTCAATGTGATGCCCTGTGATGTTTCAAATTGTTAGATAATAAGAAAATATCAGAAGAACGAACAAGAGAACGAACTTTATGATTCAACAAATTGAGTGAACGCAATAACTGGACGGCAAAAAGTGTATATAACTTAAGCTGCTTCTGTACAGCTGATGATACTTCGGCACGTGTATGCAAAATAAAAGAATTTGTCAAGAGCGATAAAGCCGTCTAAAAAATACATAATATGCAGTAGTCTGAAAATTAACTACACATGACGGCAATACGATGCTACATCTCACTCAATGTTTATGAACTTCATTTAAGTTTTCATAATGGAAATGGAGTTTTTTAAAGGGTTCTGAATTGTGAATCCACTTCTAACAAAATGAAGCATAAGCTTCAGTCACTTCAGCAGTGGAAAGTCATAAATAATATGCTTCGTGTTGTGAAAAAGGTAAAATATAATTGCAAGTAACATAAAGTTGACAGGCTTACTCGTAATCTAAGCTGAAACGGTGAAATTTTCTGATTTCCGAACCGCAGTTCATCTGAAAAAAAAGTAGTGAAAAATTTATGGAACTTAACAATAGATTAGACCAAAAAATTATACTCTTTCGAACTTGTGCTGTCTAAACTTCGATATTTTTTGGTTGGATAAAAAAAAAAAAAAAAAAATAAAGTACAGCAAGAAAGTTGCAAGAAGTTGCATGATTTATACTAATGGATGATGTGCTAAGACATAGCGGACCATATGCATGACATATATGTTGCGATTGCACCACCGAAATAAGCTCGACTTGTAAACGACAATGTAGGTATTTTTATAGTGAATCGAACATATACATATACATTTCAATACCTGAACAAGCAAACCGTGTAAACGTTAAACTTACTCATCACACTGTCCTGCTGGTGTACGTAGCCGAAAAGACGTAAAATATACGATGTAGTAAATGGCAAATTTCCACGCAAAGTAGACAAACTTGCTGTCAACAAGCGACGTATCTGAATCAAATATTTGTAATATTTCACAATTTTACAGTTCTTTTGTAAATGATTTTGACATGATTTCTGAAGCATTATCAATACTGAAACTAAAACAAACCTTGGCAGTTGGCACTGACATGAAAATGACTGAGCCTGAATGGTCAAAACCACGACGACCTGCACGACCGGACATTTGTCGGAATTGTAAAGGTGTCAGATTTGCGTCATCAACTCCAAAGAGTACTGTTTTGCATGGCATATTAATACCCAGCGCTAGTGTTGAGGTTGAAAAAATGATCGCTAAATAACCAGACCTATAAAATGTAATATAAATTCAGATTCTGAAAAGAATCTCACAGTTCTTATTCTCTTAAAAACCTTAACATAACGAAGTCTACTTAATGCAAGGGAAAAGTTGAATCGATCAAGCGCTCATTTAAAACCAAGCTTTTAGAACTAGGCACTTCTTTTATCAACGTCATCAATATAACCTAAATAAGATTTCGACAGCACCACGCTCTTTCGAATTCAAACCAGGATGATGGAAGCCAATACCGCGCTCAAAAAGTTTAAACAATAATTTTGTTGTTTCTCGTCCAGATAACCGGTCCTTGGCCAACCTTGCAGTCACTTTTTGGTACAAATCTTCATCACGTTGCCGACCACGTAATTTAAACCTAAACAATCCAAACTTGAAACGACTTTTTCAAAAGTCTGAAATGCTACTGAGATTTCTAATACTCGTGCTGTTAAAGGCCATCAATAATAAAAGCAGTATCTCGCTAATTTTAGCTTTAAATTATTCCACTAAATCAATTCGCTGATTGCATAATAATGTTCAGTGATAATGGATCTAGGACAGCTAAATTACCTACACTGCTGAACATTACTTTTCAAGACATATACAAACACCATTTATTTTCGTAAACAATTTTTAATTGGATATTTACCACAAAAGTAGATAAATCGCACAGAATCGCCTAAACTTCAAGCTGAAACAGAAAATGCTTGAGATTTACCTTTCCAAAACCATACTTAAGCGTAGTCTCATGGCTGCGAGCGGATCATAATCATCGTCTTGCATGTTACGTTCTTGTTCCTCTTCTTCAGCCCTTTCAAACTTATCTGTAGCTTTCGACTTTTTTTTCTCTTTTGTTGCCGCAGCATCGCGCTTTCGCTTCACCATTTTTGCTATTTTCTAAAATCCAAATTATTTTCAAACTGTTTTTATACCTGAGATTTCAAAGCCCAGTCATCGCATAAACAAAAATACGGAAAATTAAAAAGTAAAAAATAACTTCATATAAATACTACGCTGTAAATACAATATCATAATACACTGCAAACAATAATGATCCATAATTCTTAAAATTCCACTTACTTCTTCATCTTTTATTTCATATTTTTTGTATTCCGGACTCGTTTCGAACTCTTTCTGCTGCATTTCGAGATAAGCAAATAGCTGCTGAGCCAGCCCCTCGCATACTCGCCGATCTTCATTAAAACAAATTGCCGGAAGTAATTCTTTATCACGCAACTCCAAAACTAGTGGAGCAATGTTTTTCATTGCCGCTGCTCGCTAAGAAAAAGAAAAAGTTTGAAATAGAAAAAAGCATGAAAACTAGTTTATCCCAATTTTTGTATAAAATTAAGGTGGGAAACATGCATAGGTTTCTCCAACCACTTCTATAAGAATATGTCATATCCAGATTCATCATAAACATCTCAAAGAGACAAACAAATTAGACATCGAAAAAATCTAACAAATTCAATTCTGTTACAGAATTTATAAAATTTCCAATCCAAACCTGATCAAATGGTCTACTCCTGAAATCTAATTCATTTTCCACATTTTTGCCAATTTGCTGCAAAACCCTATTTGCTTTTTCTGGATTCAGCTGAAGCCATTCCAAAAAACGGTTTTTCAGAGCAACCTCCAAACGTCTGATATCTTTACGTGTAAGCCAAACCTTTTCGCCAGGCTTGTAATTGAAAAATGAACATGGTTCAAATTCTTTCCTGTAAAATCAAACATACAAACAGGTTCTCCTACACAAAATTTGAGTTTGCAGCGGTTTAATTAGTTATAGATCTTAATCAAAAAAAAAAAAAGAGATTCATTAATCATTAGGAGAAAACCTTTATTCTTAATGCAAAAAAAGGAATTTTGAAAAAAAAAATCCGAAGAAAGCTTACTTAACTACTGAATCCACTTCAGCAAGCGCATTATACAAGTTAAGAATTTGTTTCGCAGTTAGCTGCTGATCATCAGGTATGCCAAACATTGACAATTTCACTGGTTTATATATTCCATAGGGCATAAAGTGCTCAAGCAAAGAGTTCCCATCATCACTCGTTGTACCAACCCGACATACGGCAAGTTCTAGTTCCGAGTATCTTTCACCATATGTTATTAGTTCAACCTGGAATTACCATAAGAGATATAAAGTATTAATACAGAAGTACACAAACATTTGAATGCAGAGAATATCGAACAAAATTACTAATCTTATAAAATGCAGCGATCCAAATTTAACGTCTGAAACAATTGGAGAGAGAAGTGTCAAAAAGAAATTTTTATCAACTGTATTACTTTTTATATAGTACTGAAGGAAAATTTTTCTACAAAAAAGCAAACCTCTCTTAAAGGTGTTCCTCGTATATTCTTACTTTTTTCAGCGGACTGCAACCACTGATGAAGAACTTTTGCATTACCAATGGTGGCTGAGAGGGCAAGAAAAGGGCATCTAATAAGAAGTAAGAGATGTTCCCAGATATGAGCGTCAAGCGAGGCACTGATGCAATGAACCTGAAAATGATCTCTTCCTGTATTCTGTCAATTGTTCTCACCGTCATTCTGTACAAAAAGTTGAATAATTTAATGAATGAGAAAGGAAAGAGGGAAATTATTTACTTCATCAAGTATAACGTATCTGATTTTTTCGATCACTGCCTGCACAACGGGATTCGTTGATAAAAGCAAACTTTCTAGACACTCTGGGATGGTTATGAGAACCTGAAACTGATTAAATTATTCGCGATATAAGTCAGCCATCCACTTCGTACTTCGTAACAACAGCAGCAATTAAATAAAAGTGAAGAGACCGTGTCCACTTTATCTCTAGTTTGTGATATGTCAAAACCTGCGAGAACAACATGTAAGATGATTACCAGTAGTTTGCTTCTATGCTTATTCAAAATATCGGAAGCATAATTATTACCTGACAATTCATTGGATTCTCGGAGCGGTCTAACAGAAGCGTCCCAAACAGCGATTTTCCACCACTTAAATTTTTGTTCCGAAAACGAGCGTACACTGAGCCACAAACCTAAAGGTAGAAGTATAACACAGGCTCAGCGGGAAACAAGACTGGTGATTTGTAAATTGTCCGTGAACACTTAAGAACAGGAAAAAAACTGCATATGTAAAAAGATGACCGTAACATGTAACATAACACTGAGTAAATGTAAGAAATAATTCGACTAAATTTAACAATAAATACCTGATTAAGAAGAGCTTTGGAAGGCGAAACATAAACAACCATATCACTATCACTTTGCCGCAACACCCGTTCTATACAGTAATATGATACAAAAGTTTTACCAGCAGACGTTGGAGCAATTATGACAGCTGAGTGATCTGAAATGAATTTGTAAAAGAAATTTCATTTGACCCTGAATATATTCTTGGTTTCTTAATTTTACGTTACAAATTACACTATAGCACAGTTTTATCGCTGTAGCAGGTCTTTTTTTTTTAATAAAATTGCTGGTCTCTTCGGATGATATAGATTTCCAGAGTTAAAATTTCTACTATATTTGGCGATTAAATACTTACTTTTATCCACAGCATCTAACATTTGCCTTTGCCAAGCATCTGGATGGAAACCAGTCACTCGATCGTCTTTTTGAGGATCTGACTGAATGTCGATAATTTCACCCCCATAAGCTAACTGGTAGTATACCATATTCATGTTCAGTGTCAACTTGCCTTCAGAAAAAGCACTCGGCTTTTTACCTTTTTCAAAACCCAGAGAAACCCATAAATCGGTTACCTAAAAATAATTTACCATCCGAAGGAAATTATCAACCTACAACCAAAGATCTGCTTGACATAGCACCTTTTGCAAATTTATCACAAAAATTATAAAGATTCAGCACCCTAGTGTAATGGGGGAAGAGAACAACGGTTAGTTTTAAACGGAAGAAAAAATTCTAAATTTTAAACTAATCGAAAATTAATGAACAGTATGTTTTGTCCTTTTCGGGTACTTGCAAGAGAAACAAACGAGTTGTTTATTGAACAATGCAGAAACTCAACAAAAATATTGTATGTATTGACCTAAAAGAAGAACAAGTAGATAAAAATTTTACTTTATTATAATTGAAGATAAATTGAGTGAGTGAAACATACATATTCCTTCTGCTTATCATCCAAATGTTGCCAGTACACTGTAAACAGATCCTTCAATTTACTGATTATAGGAACAGCTCGAATCCTTCTCTTTTCTACAAAATCTCGTCCTTCTAGAGAAGTGAAATCATTCGACATTCGCAGCACTTGCTGATAAGTACACATAGCTCTCGATGAGTCTAGCTCTAGCTTGCTAATCAAATTTTCCAAAATAAACATTGCCTGAAAACAAACTTTCTTGTGAATTAAACCGAAACTATCAGAATAAAATTGAAATAAACCACAAGTTCTTATGTTATTGTTTACATCACATCCAAAAACAACTAAAAAGGATTAGGTATGAAGAAGCATCTTTTAAATTTTTTTCAAAATACATTTCCTTTGCTTTAATTAACTTCCTCTCTCCTCTTTTTATTTCTTTCTTATCCATGGCAATTTTCCACAGCTGTTATCCTTATTACAACCTACATTTTTTCCTTGTTGTACTGCAAATCGGACCATTTGCTTTTCATCTTCTGCAAGCTTTTCATTTTTTTTATTTCGATTAGCTTCCAGAATCAGTTCTTTTTTAGATTTACCAGTTCCTTTGCCTTTTGGTCCTGGAAAAGTCCTCAAAAAATTGACAGTATTCAAAACCGAGCTCATCACTGCTGATGACTTTTTTTAAATAGAACTTGCATCACTTCTCTTTTTTTGATATTTGTATCAAATCTATTCGAACAGTGTTAAAAAAAAAAAAAAAAAAGAAAAAAAAACTGAAATCTGAACTTTCGATATAAATGCGTACCTGTAACCCTTTGACAAAAAGAGGAAGTGTAGCTATCACATTTACTTAAGATTTTTAATACACAAAGAACATTTACGGAATAATCAAGCTTTGTGATTAGAATTTTCTATTTTTTTGAGTCATTGGACATATTTCAATAAAAGAATTAGTTAAACAACATGCAATAACAAAATTTATGACAAGAAAGGAATGAATACTTTCCCTTACGTCAGAGGTTAACCAATTCTGTTCTTGAAAATTATGATTGCATGATAATGGAATTTGAGAAGCTAAAAAAATGTTCTCCTACCATTTCCTTTGGCCTTTTGTGGCCAATGCTGTTTTTCCTTTTTTTTGTCGATTTGTTCTTCAACTTTAGAAATAAATCCACGTGGCGTACGTGAGAAATCAACCAATAAGCTAGTCCCTCGTCCTTCGAGTGATTCCGCGAAGAATTCATACCTGAAAATATGTTTGAGACCGAACTCCTACTAAATCTAATAAAAAAAAAAAATTGAATTCCCAGTCAAAATCAAGTGACAAAAGAGCAAAAAAGAGAAGTTTTCACCATTTGCTAAGTTTTTGTCTGTTTTTGTTTAATCGTTTCATCTGGTAGGCATTATCAGCTCGCTCTTCCGGTTTCATATAAGATTCTTCGATGGCATCGAGACGCCACTTCACACGCAGCCAAAATTCTTTAAAAACAGATGGTTCCTACAATAAAGGAACAAATATTATCAAGTTTTAATCCTTTCAAATATTTGATATTTTTAATAATATAATTTCGATATTCAACATTTAAACCTTTTAATATTATGATCTTAATGTCGAATATTTTAATACTTCAAAAGCAATAAGAATTAAGCACATAAAATTCTTATGGAATTTAAAACTATGCTACTAAAACTTGCAGATGCAAAAATGAGAAATCAGCAGACAGACATCTCTGAACAAGAAGAAATTTGGCGGTACATAAAAATTATTTTTACCGTTTCCGTGCAGTAATTGTGAAGTGCACTGAGCATTTCGGGGGCATAAATATTCAGCAACACAGAATTCACAGGAAGAAGGGCAGGCTTTTTAAGGTCTAATTCCTTCACAGCAGCATCGAACAATGCATCGTCTACGTCAACTTCAAGAGATAGTTCCAAACATGCCGTTTTATGGAGAGGAGCTAATTCTTGCTGAATACGATAAGGAAGAATCTGTAAAAAATATGCAAATAAAAAAATCAGAAATTTCAATTTTTCTTGTTGAAAATTTCACAAAGTACCAAATTTTATTAAAAAGCTATTTCTACTTAAACAAACAGCAAATAAAATAAATAATTCACTGGTGGAAGTTGTCACTTTTAATAGTCTGTTTTACAAGACAGTTTTTATTTGGATAACTTGGAAATGGAAAGCTAAAATTACCTTTTCACCTGAATTTATAGCGTCATATATTCCGGTTATCAAAGGACCATCCCAAAGGTCGATCAGTGAGAAGGACAGTGAATGCTGCTGTAAACCAATATAATAAATTTTTGCGGATACAAGATTACGAAACTTATGAAAGTAAGCATACTATTAAACATTGCTTTGTAAGTTTTTATGCGCTAACAGCTGGCTTAGTCAAACTACCAGTTGCTTCAAATTTCTATCCGCGTAACATTAAGTCATTACTTTATTTTATGAGATAACATACAAAGAAAAAAAATACATGCAAATCCAGTAGGCAGCAATCCTACCTTAAAATCAATAACATCCAGCAGTGAAGCACATGAATTAAGCAGAGTTCTTCGGAACTTGATAAAATCAATGCCTCTTCTGGAAATTTTATTTTCTGCAATGTAGCGACGCTCTGTTCCACGACGCTCGCAAATTAATGAAGAAATAAGTACAGCAGATGCTAATGCATCAGATTCCTTCGGCAACCCACCACTGTAACAAATAATCTAATTTTTATTGTTAGTGTTAACTTCCGACATTATTTTATGAATAGCATAAATGTAGTTCAGAAAAAGATTCCGGTAAAAATTCATGGATCTTGATTTTCTTTTTTGAGACAACTCAAAAAATAATATAAAGAGAAAAATGAAGTAAAAAGTGGTAATAACCTTTTCTTACAGTCTCCAATGATCTGAGCCCACAAATGTGCTACACTTTTGCAACTCGAAAGGTTAACATTTCGACAAACTTCTGAAAGTATAATAAATTTTGTAAAAAGGATGATTCATAAGGATCCACACATGAAGTTGAATAATCTTCCGCACTGCACATCAAACTTATTGCTTCATTTAGTTGAAAGGAAAGAATGGAAAACTGAAATTCTCAAGGAGAAAACTATACTCGTAAAATGCAATCCTGGGAAAACTATATGAAGCACTATAACCATCTACTATTCATATTTTATGCTAACCGATTCTCTCTTCACTCCATAATTGGTTTAAATAATCTGTCCATCCCTTGAAATCCACTATATGAGGCTCCACACGATGACTGTAAACCGAGCATAGATTCACAACAAGGCCACTAAAATATACTACAGGCACGGCTGATGCAAGTGCCTGAAGAGCAATTGAAGCAAGCAATTGCTTGAAACCTAGTCCAGTATCTGCTACCACATTTTTTGACACATCATCGACGCCAATCATCTAGAAAAGGTAAGTAAGCTGGATGTCTTTAAACACTTTTATTGAAAGGAAAGTACCGAAAATATTTAAGGATGATAATTTTAGACTTTTAGTTACAAGAGAAAAAGATGGACACGTTCCAATGAACTCCGATCATTAACTGCTCCATATAACTAAAGTGTTAGAAATCAAACTGCTTCAGTCAATATTCTCCGTCAATTCACGGCAGTATTGCCACAGTCACATTTGTAATCGAGTTTTTGTCATAGTTCATGAAAAAGAGAAAAAAACGCTGCTGCGTACCAGAAATGAAGGTGTCAATTCATGCATATATTTTAACCAAAGTGAATCACTAGGGTTGGTAAAATGCTCGATATCTGATGCCCACTGACACTGGAGCAAGTAAGCTGCCACAAAACTGTGCAAAAAGTTCAGCACAGTATCTTTAGCATAGACAACGGACAAATCCGTGAACCAAATTAACTTGAACTTGCCGCCAAGATTGGAGAGCTGCTTCAGCAAGACCTCAATCTGAAAGATTTATATACATGAGCTAACAGATTTCAGCTGCTGCACTTATCCCACAGTCACACAGCACCAGGGGAATGCGGGAAGATACCATGAAAATTCATTTGATTTAACAATATAACAAAATTTCAAGCACCAACAATTTTATATTACAAGACGATGTGTACCATGCAACTTGTTAAATGTTTACCTGTTTCGCAATAACAATAGTCTGTCCACCTAGCGTCCAGTTCAAATAATTGTGTGATGTGAGTTCGATTAATAATCCATCTAGTGATATTAGAAATATTTCCACGTCAGCAAATTCGGAGATTATATTGTCATATTTCGAATTGAAACGATTTAAGGTCTATAAAGCAACTATCATTCTTGGTTAGATTTATACATAGAATGAATTCCCGAAGTTAAAGATTATTAAACGGCTGAATTTTTAACTCCACTTACTTCGACCACGTCTACATCATCTACAGTGAAGTCGTTAACAATGACAATGTCACCAGCTTCTTCCTCCTCACTATCCGAATCGACATCGTTTTTGCTTGAAATTGAGGTAGATTCTGCATCCTCAATCTATTATAATCAAAGAATATTAATTTAACTAGAAATGAACAACACTGTTATGAGATGATTTTCATCAATAATTGAACTGAATCATTCAGAAATAAGGAAAAATACAAATTATAATCACAATCAAAAACAAAAAACATACATCGCTATTATTATTATCTTCTTCAAAAAGAATGCTCTGTTCCTCAAGACTGCTTGCTACTTTTGATGCAGTCGTTTTTTTGACTGGAACAGCACCTGCTTTAACCAATTTATCCAAATTGTCCCAATCGGACATCGCCTCCACAACAGAAAATGCTTCCTTACTTTTTGCTTATCGAATGATTGCTGTTAGCTTCTATCAACATGCAACCCATGCACACGGGAAAGTGGAATGATAACAGTGAGTGACTCTACAATTTTTCAAAACAAATAAAATAAAAGTTATTTCTACTTCAGCCACCTTAACCACCGATGAGTCGAGGCTGGAGGAACTCCTGGCCAATCGCTTTAATTTAAGTTAAATAAGGAAAGACAGAGTCAACAAAGCCAAGACACTATTCAACTATATCAGGATTCCTAAATATTACTTCTAATGGAGAACTCCTAAAATTCCAATCTAAAAATCACATCAAATTTTAGGAAATTGTTGGTAGGCCGAATGAGTCAAGGAAAAAGGATAGGAAAATTAATATAAGGATAGATTCTAATTCAAAGAATATTCTAAGTGATAATAGTGTATAGGTCTGCATATGGTTATGACATATATTGTAAAATTTTTCCTATGACATTCACTGTCACAAATATTGGCAGAAACCAACCATGCTAACTTATAAACTCCCACCAAATAAGTCTATCCCTTTTTTAGGACAACATGTCGACGCATATCGACATTCTGGTCCGATTCTGCTCTTCATACCACAATTTTTGAATTTTGTGAAATGCAACTTCCCGGAAGGCATGCAATAGTTTTGCTTCGTCTCATAATTGAATAATTAAAGAAAAATGCGATGTGTCTGGAAGGCTAGGAGGTATGCGATACCGTTATGGAGGGGTGATATCTATTCTCTCTAAAAGACCTGAAAGACTTCACTTACGTGACAGAAGCAGCCATCAACCCAACTACAAAGCCACTTGCAGAACTTCAACCAGATTACATAACTGTGCGGTAACCCTGGCTGGCTCGTTAAAAAGTGATACAGGTTATGCAACTGATTGGGGCCAGTATGCCGTATCCTTGTAATTATGTTTAAATTTTTCTCTCTGTATTCATTTCTTGCTTGCTTGGAATAATAATATTATATTACTTTATGGTCTCGCTAAGGTCTTCAGGTTTTTGACACTCACTCGCATGCATCTTTTATTTCGTGCTTGTTATTCGTTGGTAAATTGAACGGACAAGTCAAGAAAGCGACTATCTGAATTTGTGAAAAGAAATATACGCTGCAATATGTCTCGCCCGGAATGTACTGGTCCACCGGAATTGGTTTGTTGGCTAAAATTTTGATTGAGTAGCTGGTGAGATAAACATGTTTGCCAGATTCCAAACAGTCGACTTGCTAGGATATATTGGATAAAAGAAATATACGCTTTTCCGCGAAAGATTCGTTGGATTCGCTTCATGGATAGATTTGTTCAGCTGGAATTGGAAAGAAATTAGAAATAAAGTCTTTACAGAGTTTTTTTTTCAAGGATTTCAGAATTCATAGAGACTTTTCGATAAAATTAATTCATTATAATAAGTTAAAGCAGAAAAACATATATGTTCATACTTATTTTTCAGTATTACGACAATGTTCAAGCTTCAAAGTATTCACAGAAGTGAGTTTTTTCGTTCTTCGGCTGAAACTTTTATACATATTGCTTTAGCTATTTCTAAATATAACACTTTAGGCTTTAAGACTCATTTTTCTCATCTACATGTTCTGTTCTTTCATTTGGTGCAGTTATCTTCCTAGCATCTGCAGCTTTCAGCTCACATATTATCGAAGTCCAAACGCGTATGACAGAACGAGCCATCGAATTGCTTGCACTTCCAGATGATAATGTTTCGAAGTTACTACTAGATATTGGATGTGGTTCGGGATTAAGCGGCGAGGTTATCACAGAATTGGGTCATAATTGGATTGGAGTAGATATCAGTGAAGCCATGTTAAGTGAGTTCTGGATTATTTAGTAAAGAGAAATAAACTCGAATTCTTAAAAATTGAAATTAGGAAACGAACATTAGGATTTTGTTCTGCTGAGTTGTGTCATCATTCGATTTTCTTTATATTACTCTATTTTCTTATTCATTAAAAAGAAAAAGCTTTCAGTGGGAGACTGATCTCATTAAGTAATTCAGTTTAATGCTGCGGTGAATAATCATTTATGATTATATTTGTTTTTTTTTTTTACTTCTATTATTATAAACTGCAACTTCCATATTAATTCAGAAGTTGCCATAGAAGATCGAGAGATCGATGGTGATGTTATATTGAATGATATGGGCGATGGCTTACCTTTCCGACCGGGTATATTTGATGGTGCAATAAGGTAGGTTATGCTGAGACATTTCAATTCCACCTTAAAAGTAGGTTATGCTGAGACATTTCAATTTCACTTTAAAATATCCAAATAAAAAGATTTTTTAAAGTGAAATTTATCAATTGAATCTAAAGATTCAATCAAATACATGAGCGAATTTTTAGTTAACTTTTCCAGTATATCTGCTATTCAATGGCTTTGTCATGCAAATACCCGAGATCAATACCCACAGAAACGACTACTTCAGTTCTTCCAATCGTTATATGCTTGCATGGTAAAGCATTACTGGGACTGATTCCTTTCCATCCATATTTCTTATGCTTGTAACTTTATAAGTCGAGAATACATGTGAAACTGTTCTTTCTATTCATACACTTTGATCTGTAAATTTTAACTACTCAAACGAGTAAGGTAAATAGAGGGCATTTTAGAATCGTGGTGCACGTGCTGTATTCCAGTTCTATCCAGAAACTGTTAGCCAATCTGAGCTGATAACAGCACAAGCAACGAAAGCGGGCTTTACTGGTGGTCTTGTCATTGATTTTCCTAACAGCACGAAAGCTAAAAAGTACCTTTATATTGAAATTTCTTTATTTTTATCCGCTTAACTCGAATTCAAAAAATTTTCCAATAAATTGATTTTATCAAAAAGTAGAGTTTAAAGTACTTGTATGAAATCCTAACATTTATTCATTCTTTAGAGAATTTTCATATATCAGTAATTTTTTTAGGGTTTATCTAGTATTGATGGTTGGTGGTATACAGCAACTGCCAAAAGCATTAATGGAAGAAGAGAGAGCAGATCATGTCTCAAGTATAGATAGGCGGTAATTTGGTTGTTTTAAAACTTGAAATGTATGTTTTGGAGATTGACACAGAATAATATTTCGTCTTTTTAAGATCAATAAAAAGTGACAAACGCGATAAGAGAAAATTACTGAAACGTTCGCGGAGATGGATAGAGGCTAAAAAAGATCGTGCCCGAAAACATGGAAAGTATGCTCCTTATTCGTTAAATTTTTATGATGAATCAACTCCGTACTCTTCCCAAATCATCGAGAATGATTTGTATTTAGAAGCGATATTAACAACTTGATTATTTCAGAGACGTTTGTGTGTCTTCGAAATATACAGGTCGAAAGAGAAAACGGTTCATTTAAATAGCAGATCGGTTTATCTTTGTTATTGCTTGTTATTACCACTAATTTTGCTCCATAGTAAAGTTATTGCAAATCTTTTTGAATACATTGTCTATAAGGTCCTTTGTATATCATAACTATGAATCAAGAAAGAGAAACTTTTCAAAAGTTAATTATCAGTTCTTAATCTTCATTTTTGGCTAAATAAAATTGTTTATTTCATCGGGAATCCAGTAAAGAAAAGCTAGCCAATAAATTATATTGAATAAAATGTAAAGAGATGGAAAAACAATTTTAGAAGCTGAATCTATTCGACTAACGGCATTCGCGGGATTCTTTATTTGTATCCTTTCCTTTGCTCTTGCTGCAATTCGATGGAGTACTGGAATTAATTGTTTTTAGTTTTATTACTTGATTTTCATGGCCAAAAAATGTGCTGCTGGGTCGAAAAGTAGTCTAATGTTTGAGGTTGTTAAGAATGCTAGTATTCTAAACTATTAGTAGACAAAGCGTAAAATTCTAGACCTGAATGCTCTTCCCTTATTGCGAATAGGCCTCGAGAAAGTCGTTGTGACTTCGAACGCGGTGACAGTATTTTGTGGTGGATATTCCCCTTCCGTTTCGGAACTATCAGCGATGTTGATAGTGTACGCATTTTTGTTATCTAGCAGATAATTAAGCAGCAATTAACGAATTGAGAAAGGGAAATAGAAATCTAAATCTTGTTAAAAGTAAATCAATGATTCAGAAATTTTGACAGATCCTAAACTGAGCTCACCAGTTTACAGTTCTTTCAGTGAAGTTACGAGGTTTCATTCTATTTTATTATCTCCCAGTGGAATGCATGATGTCTGCTTTTCTTTTTATCAAATTTCCACCTGATTTAAAAATACTGGTATATCTCCTATAAGTTATACCTATTTGTAATATAAAAGGGCTCCAAAAAAATTGTAAAAGATAAAAAGCTCGAATTTTTTCACCGAGAAAAATCACTTTTTTTCGAATGTGAATTCTATTTGCATAATTGATAATGGCATATTCGATCATTGCGGCAAACACAAATCCGAAACATGAACTGGAAAAAAACAATTCGGAAAACTCATTTAATTAACCTGAGCCTAAGGTAGAGCTGGGAAGTTTCTAGATTTTCTAATTTGTGTTTCAATAGAATTACGAAGAAATTTTAAAAGGCAAGCATACGCCATTTAGTTCTGCTTGTAATGATTTAATACGAACATGATATAGATATCGAGAGCAGTTGAATGTGAAACTTTTGGCAAATCAGATCGATAGCCGAAGCCTAATGTCGATACAGAAAGTATCGTCATTATTCCTGAATTTTATTATTGATTAATTTACTACAAATAAATTTCTGCTTCTAACATTTGAGTCAAGAATAAGTAAAATGGAATTTTTTTTTTTTTTTTTTTTTTCAATGATCATTTGTATTTTAGAAATTAAACGTAGTACGATATGATCTGATTGTTTCCCTCAATGTTATTTTCAAGTAGCAATAATTATTCGATTCCAATTATCATTAGCCAGCTACTATCACCACAGTAAGTATTTCAAACAAAATGGGAAGTTTTGCTAATCTTAATTGTACACAAATCTATGAAATCATTGGAGAGAGAACCTAAGGAAACGCGAGCCGGAGATGATTCTTTATTGATCCAGAAGCTGACCCATGACATTACAACGATCAGTGTGCATGGAGTATAAATTTGTAATATGTAAAAGCCTTGTTGCCGTTGCAGTTTGAAGTACACTTTTAGCACCGATACCTCTAAAGAACTCAAAAAAAAAAATGGATGAATCTTTTTTGCTTTCTTCTTTGAAATGGAGTAAGTTATTTTAGCTCCATTTATGTGTTATCATTAGCTATGATCATTGCTTTACTGATTAGCTATTGATCAATTATTAGTTCACTGACTCCGTATGTATCACTTTCTTTTTTTTTTTTTTTTTTTTTTTTTTTTTACATCGAAGTAATGTGCATGTATTGATGAAGCGAGTCATGTAAGTTTAGTGCACTCATCTTTAATTTCAAATCATTTCTGTTTAAGATCATTTTAAAATTATAAAGTTTCGAATTTTTAAACTCACTTAAGTTTCTATCGTGTAGATCGGTGAAATTGTTTGATGTTTTGATAACGTGAAGTAGTTGATACTGCGCGAGCATGTTGCTCATCTTGGAATCCAATTCTACGTCCTTCCACACGTAAACAATATCTTTTGTGAAATAACCCAAACTGCCAATTTCAATCGGGCATGCCTCAAATTTCGCTAATTTATAAATCTTTAGAATTGTTAAAACTTAAACAAAATTAAAGTACTAATTTTAAAAATTCTGATTTTTAACCTGAGAATCCATTGGAAATTTTTTAAAAAACATTTTACATCGGCTTCTTATTGTTAACCTGCAACATAGCACCGATATAACAGAAATTAAATTGATATAATAAAACAGGTAGAAGAGGGCATTTTCAAAATCATTAAATAGCAAAACTTTTAGAGCTAAGTTGTCTATGTTGCCAACTAAAACAGCCCTTTAATCAATTTTTAAAATAGCTACTAATTAAAAGTTTGTAACTTTCTTTATTTCGTTGTATTGTGTCATTTTGCCATGTGTAAAGTTTTCGGCAACTTTTTTTTCGGCGACGTATTTAGCAAGAAAATTTGATAAATAAACAATGACAGAAAAAAATTAGTAAGCAGAAAAATTACTGTTAGACAATGAAAATAAAAACGTTAAAAAAAAAAAAAAAAGGAAATTTGATTGGAAGGAAGATAAGCTGAGACCTCTGCGATACGTGAACTTGTCCATCGTAACGAACTCGGAATAGGACATTGGGTACAGTTAAAGTATGCAAATATGAATTTCGTCCATTTCGGATGTACCTGAATATCCAAGATTTGTTGCACAAAGTCCCCTTCACAAACAGTTTACTTCGAAAAATTCCACTTTTATCATCTTTAAATAATTCTTCAGTTTTTGGTTGATGAGATGTAGGAAAAGGTTAAAGGTCAGCAAAAAAAGTGAATTGAGAGAAGAAGCCCTATGCTTGGTTGAAATCCTAATTGGTCGATAGAAAAACTTAGGAGCTTAATGATAGATTGCTAAAAGTTGCACTTCATTTAAAGAAATGTTAAACTTCTTGTAAAATTTATACGTGTCTGGCGTCCAGATATCTTTGAGCATTTTACTGGCTATCGGAAGATGTTCACGATTTCCAAACATATCAAAAGCCAAACGATGATCCAGCCATTTTTGTCGAAAATAGCAATCCAACGAAAATTCCTAAACGCAGATACTTGGAAATTTCTGTAACTGCAGTTAAGCATAGCTTACTGCAAGTAGTTACCATTTGCTGCTCTGATATTGGTCCGATGCTACGTACGCTGATATCAATTTCAACTTGTAATGGAGTGTGAGGATCTAGAAATATTGTTGTTATAATGAATTATATAAAAATGCAAATTGCAAATTTCAAAATACGCAAGATTAAATGTAACCTTTAAGCAATAGATATGACTGATCATTCTGAGCTTTATTAACAGAATTTTATCATTAGTGTCTGAATTAACAATTTTAAAAATAAAATAAAATTTAATTATTGGAAGTAATGTTTAAAGGAAAAAAAGGAAAAAAAAAAAAAACATTCACCTCCGTTGAAAGGTCTAAAATGACGATCTTGATTGAGAAGGATAGTATCAAGAACTCTTGTAATATTGTGTATCAGTGATGTATTGTATGAAAAACTATGCTCTTGCATCACTTCCTCATGAATGCTCCAGTGGAGAATTGAAATGAGGAGAATAAAAGTGAACAGGTAAGTCATTTTGAATGGAAATTTGTTGAAGATAAATTTTTAAATAAAATGTAAGATGCTGATCAATGAATCGCTTATGGTAGGAAACAGTAAGTGATCAAGTAGGACGGAATATGAAAGAAGCAAAAAAGAGAAAGAGCTGATTTAAGAAATCTAAAAGTCAATTTTTACTTCATTCATAGTCCGAAATCTCATCTGCCTGGAATGATTCAATTTATACAACTTCCTGCTATCCATCCTTCTACTCCTACTTTTTCTATTCTTTTTCCTCTTCTCTCTTCTGTAGATCGATCTCCCTTAAAAAAAAAGAAAAAAAAAAAAATTGGAGACCGATTGCTTAAATAGGTAGCACTTGTTTCCGGGCTTAGGCTAAATGCCTGCATCTTCTCCTTCATGTTTCTGCATCCTGATCTTTTCTACTTTAGCAAATAATTTCGCCCAAATATATTTGTTTCCTTCCAGCATTCATTTTTATTCTCAACATTTTTAAAAAAAATTTTTTTTTTTTTTTTTCACTTCTCAATACTAAAATGATACTTTCGGATATGTTTGCTTTCACCTGTCTACTTGATCACTCATCAAGAACTACTTAACTAACTCCCTCGGTTCAGTTTTAATTTTAGTTCGCAATTCCAGTTTAATAGGATGTTGAACGACTACAGTAAGATGCACACAATATTTGCAAAACTATTTCTTCAGCAGCTATTCTTCCTTCACAGCTTCTCTAAAATAGCCTATAAGCAATCTTTACGCCTAGTAACATATAACGCACACTCTAGACAAATTATATAAGAGGGATTGCTAAAATTATACGTCAAGTATTTACTGAAAATTAGCCTAGTTCCGTAAAGTAATTTATAAGTTTCATAACTTATTCAAATTAACTATCCTTTATCTTCTGCTTCATACTATACTACCTGTTAAAATTTAGTATTATTGAAATAAACGGTTCCGATATGGTCAGAAAGATAGAACAGTCTGCTATTGTTGTTTCAAAATCCAAAAGCATTAAGATTGAATGTTAAGGATTAATTGATGGGCTGAATTGAAGAATAAGGTTATGAAATTGAAATGTTACTCCATAAACAATCTGTTTTAGTTGCATTTAAAGTGGAAAGCTTTCTTACAGTAAACATTTCTTCAATTTAACTTTTTTTTTTTTTTTTTTTTTTTTCTCTCTCAAAGGTTTGTTGCAATTTTTACTCAATTTAAATTGAATCATTTTCGATCATTTTCACATGAAAAATGTACATTTTTCAAAGCAAATGAATTAGAAGCTCTCAATGACAAGCAATTTTAGTGTTCAAATATTGAAGCACATCTTATTGTTTCCAAATTTGTTTGCTTAGTAAAGCATATGAGATACATCATCAGTGATGCGACAGTCACTTTGTGATAAATTCAATAAAACAGAAAATTGAAACGAAACTAAATTATTTATTTACCCATTTATTTCATTGTTTTTTTTTTTTAAATACATCAGTTTTGATGGTTCAAAATGCTTGTTCAGTTAGTCATTTATTCATCTGTTCAGTTATTTAATTCAGCATTTTGTCATTTCAACATCTGGAAAAAAAATAAAAATAAAAAATGGTATTTAAATATAGCGATTTCAAATGGGCAATCAATCCAGTATGGAGAAAAGGATAATCACACTGTATTCATTTTTGTTGTAGTATTCGAATACTTTTTTTTTTTTTAATATAAAATTAAAGAAAAAGCTTTGCACTTTTTTAAGCATTTTTTTTTTTTTTTTTGAATTTCTATCCTTTTTTTAGTTTATTAAATATTTTATATCTACATTTATGCTGGAACAAAAGTAATAATGCTTGTTCGAAAAAAAAAGAAAAAATAAGTAAATAAATAAATTTTTAAATTACACTTCAGATAGTAAACATGAAATAGACTAATCACTAAAAAATTATTTCTTGTTCGTTTGAAATGTCAGATTCTAAAGCAAATGAACTATGTTCATATTTTTATGTTAAATGAAAAAATTGAGTTTTAATCGTTTAGCAATTAAATTTATTTTATAGTTAAGAAATCGGAAAAATGGCTGTACTATCGAGCTTTAAAATACTTTGAATTTTTTTTTTTTTTTAAACAAAGAAAAATTCAAAATAGTGTTTCATTCTCTTTCATTCTTTTTGAAGTAATTTCAGAGAAGGGGAAATTTTTATTTGAAAACGAAATATGGATAAACTAACTAACAACTATTTACTTATTCAGATTGCACAGCCTTTGATTCATTTTACTCGTCTTTTTTCCTTTATCTTCTCATTGCTTTCTTTTCTTTTTAAATACATCCATAATGGCATTTTAAAACTAACTTGAAATAACAAAAGAGCATTTTTTTTTTCTTTTTATAATGTTATTCTCAGTAAATGACCCATCATCTCGGGAGAATTTGAAAGTGATGATGTTGATTACGGTATCAGCATAGTGAATAATGATTTGTTGAAAAGTTGTTGAAAATCAGCTTTTGCTTCTGTGGATGGCAGTGCTTGGCATACACGATACTTGGTATAAACTAATAAAAGTAAATCTGAAGGTGCTAGGCTTTCTCATTGAGTCTAAATTCTTCACAACAACACATTATTATTCAACATTTTTTCCCGAAGTTACAAAACTTTTGGAAGCTTTTTCTGCTTTTCTTTTCTTCTCTTTTTCTTTTTTTTTTTTTTTTTTCTTCTTCTTCTTCTTCTAATGTAGTCTTTTCCAATTCCAGACTTCTGAATTCAAAAAGAAAAAAAAATTTAATTTCAGAATGTTATCATACCACTTTTTGCCACATTACCGTATTATTTAAATTTAAGCAAACAATTAGCATCAATTTATAGCACCAAGTAAAATTCGAACAGTGTGAAAATGATTAAAAATTGTATTTTATTTTTTTAGGATTGTAATAAACACTTTATTATATGATAGTGACTTCATCTGATAAAACAATGCTAGTACGAAGAGGTGGAATTTCGCTGCGAAATCTTTTATTGTTTATTGTTTTCAGCATATCAAATGTTTTCTTCACTATTAGGTGTGTTTGTGTATGTGTGTATTTTTAATTATTAATTTATTTGGTAAGGCTTAATAAAATTTTTCTTTTCTCTCTTTTTTTTTTTTTTTTTTTCTGAAATTATTCATTCTTCACCAATTCTTAATTAACCAATAATTTATTTCTTCCAGAAATAGTTAATTTATAATGGTAGGAAAAATTTCAGTACAAGTCAACTACTGAATTTCAACAATTCACATATTGCCACAAGCAACAGTAGCGTAACACGTGCGTCAATCTACTATGACAATGCTTCCGCTTTGTTGGCCGATTTGTTGCGTGACTACGACATGCGATTACGTCCTGGTTTTGGAGGTCAGCATTCTCGAGAGGTTCAGTGAAATTTGAGGTGTACAAAATTTCATATAACAATGTGTTTTTTCAATTACATATCTTTCACCTTTGCTTGATACACGCTACCTTTTCTGCTTTTATTATCATTCATTGAACATTGCAATGCTCAGGTACTAAGTTAGTGAAATTATAATCAAAAAAATTAAATAGAATTTATTAAAATTTTAAAAGGTTTCATATTTCATATTGCCTCTATTATATAAAGATAGTGATATTACTACCAATATTAAAGTAAGCAAGAAAAATTTCTCGTAATCTTTCAATTTAAAAATTAACAAGCTATTAAAGTGATACTTCTCGCATAGGAGATGCGTTGTTGCTCACATTGGAAATTATTGTTGCCTCAATTGACGCAATTTCAGAAGTGAATATGGCAAGTTCATAATTTTCCTTTTTGAAAATTCTCATTTTTTTTTTTTTTTTGCGGCGATGTTTATGAGTTCTGTTTCCATCTGTTTCATTCATTGTTTCAGAATTCACAACAAGAATACTTGAAAAACTTTTATGCTACTGATTTAATTAATTTATTATTAACTAAGTTAATTTCTTAATGAATATCTTGTATTTGCTTATACTTTTCTTATATTGCATTTTTTTAAAAATGCAAAATTTTTGAAACCTGATTGATCTTTGTGCCCAGTAGCTCGTTGTGTTTATAAAATAAATAAATAGGAGTTTATATTCCGTTTGTTAAAATAATAAGATTTAGATACCGAAAATAAATAAAAATTGAAAGTCNGTACTTTTCTTATATTGCATTTTTTTAAAAATGCGAAATTTTTGAAACCTGATTGATCTTTGTGCCCAGTAGCTCATTGTGTTTATAAAATAAATAAATAGGAGTTTATATTCCGTTTGTTAAAATAATAAGATTTAGATACCGAAAATAAATAAAAATTGAAAGTNAAGATTTAGATACCGAAAATAAATAAAAATTGAAAGTCGCATGAAACCTGGACATAATTTAGTTCTTTGGCATAGGTGTGACTAAATTTTAGGATTACACTCTAACAATGTATTTGCATCAATACTGGCGTGATGAACGTCTCTCCTGGCCACACTATTTTCAAGTAGAAGATATGACACTTTCCGGAGATTTCTCACAGTAATTTTTAACAATTTTTAAAGTACCAATAACCAAAATTTGCATTATCTTTAGAGAATGTAACTTTTATAATTCCATTAATTACTGGCTAATTCTCGTTCTTTGATTAAATCCTGTTCTCATAAATTTTTCAGAAGTTCAGCAAATTTTAGAAAGTCGCTGAGGTAGTGAGAATCCGAAATAAGATATTATAAACTACTGGGCATGAAATTTTTGTGGGCATTTTAAAAAGAAACTTTATGATCTTTTCTGAAAAGTGACGTGTTATTTTCAGAAACATTTGGGTACCAGACACATTTTTGGCCAATGATAAGCAATCCTTCCTGCATGATGTCACGGAGAAGAATAAAAAGATTCGTATTAAACATGACGGACATATTACTTATGGCCTGAGGTTGCTCATCTTACTTTATTACCGATCGATCTTTTGGATCAATCTTTAAGAACAA